>JBBPRF010000186.1:0-42505 GCA_038092875.1 Lanmaoa pseudosensibilis
TTGTCAACGTCGCTTTTCATTTTCAGGAACTTGACGTGTCACGGATTTTGGCAGACACGATGGTATGATCAGAAAACCATCGGCGAACGCCTTCAAATGATGCATACACTCACTTGTCTTATATGGGAAGGAAAGGCAAGTGTGGTACTCTACTGACCGGCTTCTTCGTCAGCTGATCATCGCATAGCTCCAAAGCCCAGAACACGAGATTTTGGTTATCGGAAGTCAAGAGTCGGATTCAGATGCCAACGAGAAAATACGTACCGCGATTTCTCGTCTGACCAGCGGGAAATACGGGAAGAAGGTACTGCTGAAAGTAGAAGAGACGCAGTGATCAGTTGGCCCACCAAGACACGTCCACAGTCCTTGCTCAAGATTTCTTTTTGGATCCAGACGATGTCATGATCGCTTTGCAACAAACTATGTTAGACCCGAAACTGATGTTTTACAGACAATGGAATTATATATTGTTCACTAGAAAACGTCAAGTAGAGTACTTCGAGGGACGTGCTAAAACGCGAGTGTCATTTGCTGGCGGAATGATAATCCCGGGATAAATCTATCTCTCCCTTCAAATGGATGTTCGTGATCTTGACCTGTCTTTGCCGAGGGACAGAACGCTTCCCTTTTTTCCTGGTAGTTGAAGGCGCCTTGGGTATGGGAGCTTCTGCCGCGGTAGCCTGCAACCCCTCTGCGCGGCTACAGGCGCCATCCAAACGAGATGAGTGAGTACATACCTGACGCAAGTGCTTTGAGTAAATCAACGTCGTTCGGCACTTTAATCTGATGCCACAGATCAAGAAATTCTGAACGATACATGTATTAGCTGCCTCATACGATAAATTTACGACAACGTACCCTTCTCGATCGGTTTTCCCCCGCTCTCTTCATCGGGTTTGATTTCATTCCAAAACACCATTCTCAATTGTCCATCCTTGACAGTCCGGGTGACGAGGACTTCGCCCTCCTTTTCAAGCTCTTCGATCGCCTGTGGTGCTTCCTTCCAGGACTCTTTCAGCGCGCGGACAGGGATGCCGCCACCTTTCCGAGTTTGGCGTTGTATTTCTGTTAGAAGGGCAGCTTTATTGCGAAAGTTAAAGTCGTGCTTCAGACGGTTCAGCCCTCATGCGTTGCAGCTACTTGCGAGACCTACGCGGTAGGAGTAAAGATCCGTTTTGGGGTCATATTGAATGCGGTCATGGGACTTGAATTTCTCCAGGAGGATTACATCGGTATCCAAAGGTGTGTTGGTCACGATCGCAATGTCCTGCAACCTCATTGGATTTGGAGTGGACTGAATATGAGGTCAGCCTTGCGGTTCACGCAGATGGATGCTCGAATCACTTTGAGATGGTCGACTGCATATACGAGCTGTGTATTGACATTGGCTGCGGGCTGCGAGTGCCAGGAACTGTAGTCCTGGCGTTGTAGCACCCGCTTGAACGCGTCGGCGTCCTTGGAGAGGGACGACATGACGGTCGCGAGCAGAGTGGCTCTGCTTACGCAAGCACAGTTATTAGGTCGGAGCTTCGGCTGAATTTACGTTGCCATACATAGCATAGTCTTGATCGCGATTGGTATCGCAACCAGCCTTTTATCTATCAGTTCATCATGGTGAGCCCCGACTTCGTTCACGGCGTCCGACGTCCAAATTCTAAGAGATTTGCAGGCTTCTGGTGTCCAGGTGGCGGACGAGTGCATCAACACTTTCGTTGATCTCAAATTGCGCAAGAAGCTCAAGTACATCATCTTCACCCTCGACGAATCCATGAGGGAGATCATCGTCGAGAAGAGCTCCACAACGGCTGACTACCCGGAGTTTTTGAACCACCTGCCAGAGAATGAGTGCAGGTGGGCAGTCTATGATTTCGAATTCGAGAAGGATGGAAAGAGGAGCAAACTGTGCTTCATCTCCTGGTCAGTGGCGTCTGTAACTGTTCGTTGGTTGTAATTCATGCTGTACCACGGGATTTCATCAGGTCTCCAGATGAGGCCAAAGTTAAACCAAAGATGGTGTTTGCGTCATCACGAGAAGCTCTCAGGCGAAGACTCGATGGTATCGCAGTAGAGATTCAGGGTACAGACTCTAGCGAAGTCAGCTACGAGACAGGTATGTCAGCTTTCCCAAAATGCGTTCTGTATGCTGATATCAACTTGTTGCAGTTCTCGCCAAGGCTAGGTCCTCTACCCGTTGACCCGGCTATGTTGTACAAGTTGTCCCACGACTCCTAACCTTTCTGTACCTTTGTGAGTATAGGTAGCTTCGCAATTTGATCCTTCTGCCTCGGGATGGGTGCTGTTAAATCTCCCACATCTTGCATGTGTACGTCCAATGGACCTTACTAAATAGCTCTGTACGACGCTGTAAATATCTTGATTCTCTTTATCTGCACGCTCTTCGATCGTCGCCAAGTTGTAGTGCAAGTGTCATATTTTCGTCTTTACCATCAACGACCAGAGTCGGGAACAGCGCGCCGTTCCGTGTTGCGCCTGGTCTAGAGACGTAAACGAGAGTTGGGGATGGTAGACATAGATTAGTACTAGTCACTTGCAACTTCGGTAATGGCTTCCGAATCGGGCAGTCCACCTGGGCACCATCAGCCAGCATTCAATTCAGCCTCACACGGCGAAGGTGATCGTCGCGGATTCCGTTCACATCCTTCTGCGGTCGCCGTCATCAAGCTTGCTCATCCTCAAAGGACCCGCAGGGCCGCCATCTGTAACTCGACCCCGCAGGCCTTCTTCGGGTTCGCAACATCCCCGCACGAATGGCGCAGGCCGCAATTGCCGCTCCCTCTAGTGTCCACTCGCTGCCCTACGTTCACACCCAGAACCAGCGTAGTAGACATGCTTCCAAACACCGCTTCTTCATTGTCGAGCTCTCTCAAGCACTATTTGATTTCGTTATACAACTCCTCCCAACTGCAGAAGAGATGGCAGTCAAGGAAGATGTCAGGAAACTACTCGAACGCTTAATCCGTACCATAGAACCTGGAAGCCGTCTTCTGTCCTTCGGAAGCACCGCAAACGGCTTCAGTCTTCGTAATTCAGGTCAGTCCCATTCTTTCCCCCGCCACAAACGAAGTTGATCCCCTTGAAAGATATGGACCTTTGTTGCCTCATCGATTCGCATGAGCGCCTCTCCGCTTCCGACCTTGTCACTATGCTTGGTGATCTCCTCGAACGTGGTCTGTCTTCGTTTCTGTAGCAACTACTCACTCAGCGTGTTCATCAACAAACGCTAGAAACCAAATTTCACGTCAAGCCTTTGCCCCATGCGCGCATTCCGATCGTTAAGCTCTCCTTAGACCCTTCTCCAGGTCTTCCCTCAGGTATCGCGTGTGATATTGGTTTTGAGAACAGGCTGGCATTAGAAAACACACGCTTGCTGATGTGTTATGCCATGATTGACCCGACTCGTGTCCGCACACTTGTCCTGTTCCGTAAGTCATCCTGCGCCACCTTTTCACGCCACATACTCAATGAGATAATATAGTCAAAGTTTGGAGTAAGCGGAGGTTGGCGCTCATGCTTGTCACGAAGTTTGGTTCCTCTGTCTCACCCACTCTTGACCCAGAAAAATCAACTCGCCATACCAAGGGACACTGTCGTCCTATGGTTATGTTCTCCTAGTCATATATTTCCTTGTTCATGTCAAGAACCCTCCCGTACTTCCGAATCTTCAGCAGATGCCCCCATTGCGCCCGATCTCCCAGGTCAGTACCGAGCATCAACCTGATTCCTATACTCATCCTATGCAGGAGGATACGCACATTGGTGGTTACAATACATGGTTAGAGCACAATTCCTCTTCACTGGGAACTTTCATATAATCTCTGTTTTTAGGTTCTTCGATGATATCGAGCTCCTATGCCAACGTTGGCAGTCATCTAATACAGAAAGCGTTGCTGAGCTGTAAGTCCACATCTGTCATGGTTTCAAATGAGCCTGATCGTCTGTCGTGTAGCCTAATGGATTTTTTCCGTTACTATTCTCGTGATTTCTCATACAATACTGGTGTTGCTTCAATACGTGCTGGATTGCTCAAGAAGGATAGCAAAGGATGGCAAAACGATGTATGTTGGAACATTCTCACTAAGCCTTCAGGTGCTTACTGTTCACATCAGCTTTCAAATTCCAAGTTCAATGATGCTAGGGAACGAAACCGCTTTTGCATAGAGGTGAGTCATCAGTCCCTACTCCTTCATGCAATGTATTCATTTCTATTTAGGATCCTTTTGAGACTAATTTCAATGTCGCGCGATGCGTTACCAAGGAAGGATTATACCAGGTAGCTGCAGTCTCAACTTACGGTGAAGTTGTATTTACCTTACCTGACAGATACGCGGCGAATTCATGCGTGCGTCTCGGATTCTGGCAATGCGGCCGCGTGCAATTCTAGCGCTGTCCCAGCTTTGCGAGGAGAAAGCTGGTGGCGCGTCTCCGGCTCCTCCCCCTTCACTTTTCGTGCCTCCCCGCTTGTCAGTTCCGCCGCAGGGTCCCTTCAGTGCTGATGCCGGTCCAATGCAATCAAGGGGTGGGGCCGCGGAGCGTCATTCCCCTAAACCGGTGTATTTTGAGCCCGGAAGGCCCGGACGACGAAGTACTGCAGAGCACTGCATGCCTGAACACATGGCTCCTAAGCGAAGCCAATGGACTAGCCCTCCTCCTCCCGAAGCGTCCCCTGAACATCACGCAATGTTTCAGGACCAGCTTGATCAGAGCATTGCGCTGGCGACAGCTTCGACCTTCGCAAGAGAGTGCGCTGCATCAACTGCGTCGGGTGATAGCCTTGAGATTCTGAACGACGAGGAGAGTCGATCGGAAGTTACTGGATCTGATGACCTTCAATCTACCCGATCTTTTAACGAGGGGTCCTTGGGCGAAGCCCCTTCTATACTGGTGCCAACGGTCACTCAGCCTTTTAACTCTAGAGGCAGGTTGATATCGAAGTCCACAAATCCACCAGATGACCGAAGTATTCGTCCCATTACCGACCAGGAAGTTGAGGCGATTTCACAGAAAGCCGATCTTATCCGGCGCTCCCTGTCTGGACCTCCGAGCCGGAAAGCTGCTAATCGTTTCTCATGGCCATCGGTCACATACCCTGCTCCAGCTCTCTTTCAAACTTCACCATCCACGCGTTCGCATAATCTTCATGTTCAAATTCCTCCTCCGGCCCCTGACACATCTACTGTATTCTATGAAACTACTGCGACGCGATCTCGCATCTCGCAACCACTTCCCAACACACAAGAACACGCTGTCAATGTCACACTCAGTACATACCCTACATCTGGATCTCAATTGTCATCTATGTCATCATATCATCTTCGTACAAACGAGCTCGGGGAGACTGTACCTCCGGAGCATGATTTATCCGCCATACACCTATCTGACCGCGGCATCTCTGGCGACGGAAAATCGGCAATGACCGGGGTGGCAGGTTCCCCATTGTTGGCGTACGCGCACATATCCTTTCAACATAGGCAGGTCCCGTCGGTTGTCACGGCCACACCCCATCCCGAACACTTTTCCAGATCCAACTCTCGGTCTTCTTCGTCTTCTTCTTCCCTTGCCCAGCTTGCCCAACGTCACCTTAATGTTTCAAATGGGAGGATGAAGTCAAGGTCACCTTCCCAATCCCCCTTGAGAACGAACATCCACCAAATACCTGGAGGTATGGAGATGAACATGAACTTGGCCTCTTATCCCTACCCAGCCCCATACGTCAATTGTCCTTCCACACCATCCTCGACCTCCATGTCACCATCCTCGCCGACGAGATACGAGGAGCCCCTGCGTTACTCGTCGCCTCAGCCATCAATGCGAATACCTGTCACATTAGGAAGTCAGTCAGGATTGAAACCACCCACGAATCTGAGGCAGCCGCACACGATACCCTCTGCCCCCGGCTCTGTGAATCTTGCAGGATCACGGCGGAGTGTAACGCCGCTCCGATGACCCAAACTGGCGTGTAGTCGCTCCTGGAACTGGTAAGATTAGATGATCGAGCACTTGGAATTGGCATTCCTCTTCAGTGTGTTATTAGTAGGCATACTGTGAGTCAAGAGGCCGCAACACGCTCAAGCTTGAAGGGAGTCTTTGCCACGATGTCATGTGCACTGTAGCTCTTACACAACCCTTTGCGCTCGAAACGGCTTCATGTAATCAATCTACTACAGTGAAGTGACAGGATTCAAATACATCGTGGCTGGAATCGTTCGTTCTACCGCAGCAGGCGCAGTGCAGATACATTACTACTCTCACTTTTGGGTCTGGACTTGGCGATCGGAAAAAGATGATGACAGGGGGTGACTGCGACAACGTCATTCTTGTGCGATGAAAGGATTTGCAATTTCTTCAGAGCCATCAACGGGGCTCAGTAGTGTGATGGTTGGTCCACGAAGGACAACTAACCCGAGTGAGCGTATGTGAGGTTCGGGTTCTGATTGACGATGTAACAGAGGACATCAGATCGCGAGGATCGGAACGGAGATTTAGATACCTTGGAGTTCCTCCTCGACCTCGTCAAGCACAAGGTTGAGCAACTGATCGTATCCCTTCAAGATGCCAGTGACTATCATGAGAAGGTCAGTACGCATCATAGCAAGGACGATGTAGTGAGCGTACCCTCACGACCACCGGTAAACTTGACACGTATCCTCTCGTTCACATACTTTGAGAGGTCTAGGATGGCTTCGCGCTTGCTCTTACTTGAGTCTTATCAACATGCATGGCTGGTGGGTGGTGGAACGCTTACTTTGCATCGGCGCTAGATAGAGGTGGTCTTGCACCTCTGAGGGCGGGAGCACCACGACCACCTCGTGCAACACCACGAACCTGTGAAGGGAGTGAGTGAGTGATTTGGTGCAGGGAAAGCAATACAGACCCGATCTGCCATGGATCAATGGGTAGGATGAGAAGCTGCGGGTGCTTGAATTACCTACAGAGATCGAATCAGGGATATGATAATTACCTACGATTTGGTGTGGATTGACGTGTTATGAGGTGTAGGAGAGGTCGTGGTCGTTGCCTGGGGCAGGGGCCAGATGATAATTTTTGAACAGCCGCTTGCCGCGCGTCTTGTCCTTGCCCCTCCCTCAGCCCACCCAAGAAAGCTCGTCAACGAAAAAAACAAAGAACAGCACATTGAAAAAAAAAGATCAAAACAGACGTACGCTCCCACCGCCCTTGACTACAGACATTTTTGTCTACTCGCTCATCTACGACGACCTCTACGCACCATCAAGTCCTGATCATGAACGCCAGCGAACTCCTAGCAAATACCCTATCTCCCGGTACGCCACTTGTTTGCATGCACTAGACAGCGAACAAGCCGATATACTCACCTTCTCGATCAACAGACGCGACTACGCGTCAGAATGCTACCCAGCAACTCGAGAATGCCTCGAGAGAGAACTATGTATGTCTCCGCTCGTACCATAGGTCCTCCC
Organism: Lanmaoa pseudosensibilis; assembly: GCA_038092875.1. Lineage (NCBI taxonomy): Eukaryota > Fungi > Basidiomycota > Agaricomycetes > Boletales > Boletaceae > Lanmaoa > Lanmaoa pseudosensibilis. Next base: position 7,458 of record JBBPRF010000186.1, read on the forward strand.
GTTGACTCGCCGATCCAGCCAGCATACATGGCCATGCTCTCCACGGAGCTTGCCAACGAGAATTCACAACTACACATCCGCAATGCTGCAGCTCTCGCCCTCAAAAACGCATTGTCCGCTCGTGTACGTAAACGCGTCGCCTCCCTCCCCTTCAAGTGTCTTTACACCTATTATCCAGGATGCTGCAAGGCAAACTGAGTCCGCAAATAGATGGCTGGCGTTCGACGCTGTTGCCAAGAACAAGATCAAGCAGGAAACACTCGTCACACTTGCTTCCCCCATCGTCAAGGCAGGCTCTTTCGCTGCTCAGGTAGTTGCCGCGATTGCAGCAGTAGAACTCCCACACGATCAATGGCCGGATCTTATCGAGTTACTTCTCGGCTTTGTGAACAACTCCACCAACGCGAATCTCAAGATCGCTACGCTGCAGACCATCGGTTACATCTGCGAGTCGATTGTGCGTCGTCTGACTGATAATTGCCTTATCGTCTCACCATTCCCCCAGAAACCCGAGATATTGAGTCTGCGATCAAACGAGATCCTGACCGCCGTAATCCATGGGGCTCGCAAGGACGAGCCTTCCTCGGATGTTCAGCTGGCTGCTGTGCATGCGCTATACAACTCTCTCGAGTTCGTTCGCGAGAACTTCGATCGCGAGGTGGGTCATGTGAAATACACCATCTATTATCGCTTAACAATTTGACAGGGCGAGCGTAACTACATAATGCAAGTCGTGTGCGAAGCTACCCAGAATCCTTCAGTGGCTGTTCAAGTTGGTGCATTCGAATGTCTAGTCAAGACAATGGCCCTTTATTACGACAAGATGGCGTTCTACATGGAACAGGCACTGTTTGGGGTGTGTCGTCATCAAGTACTTGACCTTCTTATGTGTCGACCCTTTACTTCCAGCTGACAGTAATGGGCATGAAACATAATGATGAGCGCGTAGCACTACAGGCCGTCGAGTTCTGGACAACCGTTTGCGAAGAGGAAATCGAGCTTGCTCACGAAGCACGGGAGGTAATCGTGTTTTCCTGTTCCAAGTTACGCCGTTCATTTCATTCCTCAGGCTGCGGACTACGGCGAACCACCGGAGGTCGAGTCGAAATTTTTCGCAAAGGTTGCGTTACCTGAAGTGATCCCTGTCCTTCTGTCCCTTCTTACGCGTCAGGAAGAAGACGCCGACGAGGACGAGTGGAATATTTCCATGTCTGCAGGCACATGCTTGAGCTTCATGGCGCAGGCAGTTGCGGATCCCATTGTCCCAGCCGTGATTCCTTTCATTGAGGCTCATATCAAGTCACAAGATTGGCATCAACGTGAAGCTGCCGTCATGACATTTGGCTCGATCCTCGATGGTCCCGATCCCACCGTACTCATGCCCCTTGTGAATCAGGCTCTCCCTCTTTTGATCGGAATGATGAACGACTCCAATATACATGTCAAGGACACGAATGCATGGACGCTCGGACGCATCTGTGATTTGTTGATCATCACAATCAAGCCTGATGTTCACCTCCATCCTTTGATATCTGCACTTGTGACCGGCCTGCAGGATAACCCCCGGATCGTGACCAACTGCTGTTGGGCTTTGATGAACCTTGCCGATCAGCTTGGATATCTCGAGGACGAAAATGAGTCGTCGCAAACTGGCCACCTGTCACCATATTACGAGGGCATTGTTAACGCCCTCCTTCGTGTTACAGAGACGTGAGTGCTTTCAGATTGAGGCAGTATTCCTGATCCTTATGATTACTTTTAGGACAACGAACGAGGCCAATTTCCGAACTTCCGCCTACGAGGCTATTACTTCCTATGTCACACATGCGAGTGCTGATGTTATCTCAGTCGTTCAAAATACTTTGATCACCATCCTCGTCCGTATGGAACAATTACTCGGGTTGCAGGTCTGTGGTATTCTTTCTGTCTCTACGGTGGTCTTATCGAGTGTCACAGAACCAGATTGTTGGTGTCGATGACCGCAACAACTGGAACGAGCTGCAAAGCAACCTGTGTAGTGTTGTGATTGTGAGCCACCGTTTGCCACTATCATAGTGGATTTGAACTGACCCGTTCATAGAGTGTCGTTCGCCGACTGAATGACGGCATTCAACCCATGGCAGATCGCATCATGACTATCGTCCTCGAACTCATCCGGGCAGCTGGAAAGACGTCGACTGTTCTCGAAGATGCATTCTTGGTTGTTGGGTCATTAGCATCTGGCAAGCACCATCTATTCTTCATCATTGGGTAGTTTATTGATGCTGTTTGTCACTGTAGCCCTCGAGGGAGGCTTTTCGCCATATATCCAGGCGTTTCTGCCATACCTATACACAGCTCTCAAGTCGCATGAAGATACCCAACTGTGCATGGTTGCCGTCGGCATTATTGGTGATATCTCACGCGCGTTAGGTGATCAGAGCGCACAATATGCCGGTGCATTCATGAATGTCCTGCTGGAGAATCTCCAGAGCGACGTTTTGAATCGCAACGTCAAGATCTCTATACTGTCGTGCTTCGGTGACATTGCACTCGCAATTAGCGTTGCTTTTGAGCCCTATATTGACACCACGATGGGTGTGCTGAGGCAGGCTGGTGCTCTTCAGCCCAACCCTGTAAGCTTTGCTGCTTCGTCTTCTTGATCGTGTCCGCTTACTCCATAGCTCGATAGCTTGATTTTGACCTAGTTGACTATGTCACTCAACTGCGCGAGGGGATTTTGGAAGCTTACACGGGAGTTGTTACTGGCTTCAAGAACACTGAAAAGGGTATGCCGCCACTTCGTATGTTCCTCCTTCGCTCACCCACATCTTCCCCAGTCCAATTGTTACTTCCTCACTCGTCGAATATCCTAGAGCTCGTTCAACGGTGCCTGGCTGATGATGACCGGTCGGAAACTACTGTCAAGTTGTGTTTCGGCCTCTTGGGTGACCTCGCGGACTGCTTCCCTAATGGTCAGCTCAAACAACTCCTGCTTTCCGAATGGATAGCGTCAGACCTACGGAACAAGCGTGGTATGTCACAAGAAACGAAAAAGACTATGCGTTGGGCCCGTGAGGTGAGATCGGTTTATATCCATGAAAACACCACCCACTCAGACTGTTCTTCCACCCAGATGATCAAACGCGCGACTGCATAGAGTTACAATGGGCATATGTCTACCCGTTGGATGCTTTCAGATTCACTCCCTTTATATCTCACAGTGCAAGCGAACTAATTAGCTTTGGCACCCCTTTGTTTCCGAATCTCAAATCCGGATTCCGAGTGTTGCGTATCCCGTCAATCGCCATCTGAAGGAGGCACAGCATATCATTCCCCTTTTTTTTTGCATTCGCATGTAATAGAAGACGGTAGCCTGTGGTTTTGGTAATTTTAGTTTTCTTCTCTTTCCTTTGCTCGAACAACCAAGTAACTATCGGATTCAGCGAGTGCTCACCACCTTGTTGCCAACATTTGTCCTTGTCGATCAACCGTGTATCCCTTACCAAGTGATTCTATATCCTGGCAGTCCATTTTAAATTATCACCCTGTGCGACCGAACTACAGTCCAGCACCAGTCCCTCGTCAAACCATCCATTCGTGGTGATTTAGTGATACAATCGTATGCACTGCCAACAGCACACCTGGAGAAGCACAAAAGCAAAAACAGTTTGAAATCATACATCAAACTACAGTCTACTCTCTAGCATAACAGCTTCTCTTCTCCAGCCCAGCGTTCCCTGCCCGAACGCAGCTTCGAGCGCCTCGTCAATCGTCCGGACAAAATAGAATTGCATCTCGCGTCGTATTTCGGGAGAAACGTCGTGTTCGACATCCTTTCTGTTTGCCAACGGAAGAATAACCTTGCGAATTTGTGCTCGGTGGGCACCCAGGACTTTCATCCGAATTCCGCCAACGGGCGTTACTCGCCCGCGGAGCGTGATCTGCCAGAGATTTAGATAATCTATCGACAATGCGAAGCTCCATGACTACAAACCTCGCCCGTCATTGCAATGTCCTTTGGAACTGTTGCACCACTGAGCAACGATACGAAGGCACATGTCTGAAACACCGTGAATGACGTGAGTGTGGAAACACTCGAGGTGGAGGTTTGCTTACCATCGCGATACCTGCACTTGGACCATCCTTCTTCTGAGCTCCCGCTGGAAGATGGAGGTGAATATCAATAGCATCTGGAACCTTGAGAGGGTCGATGCCACGCCCAGCCGTGATCCCAAGTTCGAATGCATGGGACTTGACCCAGCTCAGGGCAATCTCCCCGCTCTCCTTGATGACGTCCCCCAAACTGCCTGTCAGCCTCAGTCTCCCAGCACCAGGAAGAGCCGTGCTCTCAACAGGCATGATTCCTCCTTCACCCATGCCAGTGACAACGAGCCCGTAAACGACGCCTCGTTTCTCCTCCCGTTCTCGTTCTTCGCCGTCCCACCGGGGTACACCAAGGATTCTCTCCAGCTCGTTTTCCTCGACGACACCACGCCAATCCTTGTGGTTCTCCCCCTGGTTTGCGCCAGCATCCAGGTACTCTGCCCACTCTACGGCTTTGAATCTGACAACTGCTCCGATCGCGCGCTCAAGACTCCGCACGCCTGCTTCGCGGGTGTACATCGTGGCAATATGAAGCAGGGCATCGTCCGTGAGCTGGAGCTGGGATGGCGATAGTCCATTTGCGTGGATTTGTTTGGGTAGGAGGAACCGCCGTGCAATGTGCGTCTTCTCGTCGTAGGTATACCCAGACAACTCGACAACTTCACATCGATCTAGCAGCGGAGCAGATATCGTCTCGAGCGTGTTTGAGGTGCAGATGAAGAGCACTCGGCTGAGATCGACAGGGACATTGATATAGTGGTCCTGAAGATTGCCGATAAGTGACTATCTCCACAACATCACGACGACCTATACTTGCATTGAACGAGTGATTCTGTTCGGGGTCGAGTACCTCCAGCAAAGCAGCCGATGGATCACCGTGGAAGTTGCTATGACCGACCTTGTCGATTTCATCACTTTGCAAAAACGATAGGTCTACATTCCAGACGGTTTATCACGAAGGAAAGGACGCACAGTAATATGACAGGATCACTCCTCTCAGCTTTTCGAAGCGCCTGGACGATCATACCGGGGCCCGATGCAACGTATGTTCTTCGGTGTCCCCTGTGTATGGTTTTACCTGAGTTCCTTATTTTTATGATCTGAAAGCAAAAATAACTACCTAATCTCAGCCTCGTCGCGCACACCACCGAGGGATATCCGTTGAAAAGGTCGATCTAGAGCTTTTGCGATTGACTGACCGAGGGAGGTCTTTCCTGTTCCAGGTGGGCCGACAAACCTACAGGTTCAGCGATTCGATTCAACATTCGACGTTCAAATAACCATTGTCCCTTACAATAATATCGGACCTTTCACACCCTTCTTTCTCTTCAGTGACGACACTTTAGGTGGTTCCATAGGAATCGAACTTTGTCGTGAGACAGTACTTCCATTAGAAACAGGGACCAGCGCACGGTCTGGATTAGACCAATCTGATGAGGCCTTGGATGGTTTATGCACGGGCTCTTCAACAGCTGTGATTGAGGATGACGAAGTGGCTTCATCGGCAAGTGCGTGCAATCGGACAACTGCAAGGAATTCTATTAAGCGGCGCTTAATTTGCTCAAGACCGTAGTGGTCAGCATCGAGCTGAGCGCTGTGAATTTATTTATTAGTAACAGCGAAAACACTGCAGGGGGAAGATGATGTTGCACTGGGTAATGACTTACCGAGCCTTGGCCAAGAAGCCTGGATCCATGAGTGCATCCTGCGAAGTTGTCTGGGGAGCCAGGGCAGATGGCCATGGGATACTCGTCAACCATTCGAGCTAGACCTCGAGTCAGCATCTACAACCCCCTGCGTACAGCAAAGTCTCACATATGTTCTGATGACACCGTTCTCGACACTACCCTGGGGGATACGTTTCAATCTCCTCCACTCCCTAACACCAATCTTTCTCTCCTCGCTGCCAGCGTCAAGAGCTTCGATCTTCTTCCGAAGGTCCGCAAGGTCATCCGCATCTGCCTGTTCGTCCTCGTCCAATTCACTACCCGAGTTTCCCGTTCCAAAACCGGTCCCACCAGGGCCGCCGATTTGTCCAGGGCCGCTTTGTCCGGGAGTCGTGCTATGCAAGCTATGGAGCTCGCGTTGGATCGCTGCGAGTTGCTGACGAAGGAAATACTCTTTTTGTTGGCGAGAAAATGATTCGTCGACAGCACTAGCAATCTTCTTTGACACCTCGGAAATAGACAGTTGCTTAATAAAAAGTTCCGTCGCACGCCGAAGTCGGTCCTCGACCTCGGTTGCGGAGAGGAAATCTGTCCACACGGAATCGGGGTTAGCGAGACATTTTGCCATGTGACATTGATTGTTTTGAGAGAAAAATAAACAAATAAGGAAGAGGGATCCGGAAACTCACCAAGTTTGTCAGCGTATTGTCCGGAGATGGCTGCGACAAGGACGTCGGCCATCCATGCAGCACGTTGGTCGGAGATTTCCTCGACCATGGAGGCAACCTTGAGCCAATCATCCTTCCTCTGAGCGTGGACGGAATCCTTGGCAAGCCGGTCGAGTAACCTGAGGGCAGCATCTTTGAACGCCTCGACGGTCTCACGAGCCGGCATCGTGTCGGCTGGGGGGTAGGCGACCGCATGCTGTGGGAGAGAATCGAGAGTGGAAGGGTCCAGGTCGAGAGGCTGGAGAAGGCGAACGCGGGTCAAGCCATGAAGATAGAGGAGGTAGGGATGGCGAGGGGTCGGCGAAACCACGGTGCGGGCACGGACGACACGGACGACATGAGCAGCAACGCCGTGGGTGGGTGGTGGTGCATGTGGTACCGCAGCTATATCACTGTTTGTGGGCTCCAATGGCACCTGGACTGGGATGACCGCGAGTACAGGCTGGCCAGCGTCGGAGTCATCGAGAATGGCGAGTAAATTGTCTGCGAGTGTCCTCGAGATTGGGATTGTGAGCCTTGCGGTGGGGAGGAGGAGGTGGGGGTGGGGGAGGGGAAAGACTGGGAGGCGGGCAGGTGATGGCATCACTGGTAGTACAAGTGCAAGGAGGGGGAGCAGTGCAGCTGTGCAACTCTCATTCACATGATCGACTTGACGCTCGCACCGAAACCGTTTCACACTCACACTGCTCAATAGACACCGGGTCAACCAAGTACTTCCAGAGATAACAATTTTTATGTATTTTTCGCGTCTTTTTTCGAAATTCTACCTATTTTATCCATAAATCTTGTCCTCCGCGTGGAGCCCTGGACAGATCACTGCAACTCATAGAGTGAGTAAACACCACCTCGGTCAGCAAACCGGCGTGAACACACCTAAAGGCAGCATCAATGCAAGACTTGACCTCCTTGTAGCTCACAACTAGACAACTCTGTTCGTCTCGGGAGACCAGCATGATGCGTTCGTCGGTTCCACTGTCGAGCTATTACGAGCATGACTTTGTGTACCCAACTGCACAAATTTCCTTGGTACTGACCTTGTTCAGGCAAGCGAGAACGTGTGACAGGTTGACGACAGGGTTTCCGTTCTCATCCACTTGGTGAAACACATAGTCGCGGAACAGCTTGATGATATACCTGTCCCCTGTCTCAGACCAACGTGGCTCACGGGCAAATCTAACAATCGAACTCAGTAGCCCGTCGAGTCGTGAATCGCAAGGGTACGCACTCTGGCCGCTCATTGATGAAACCAAATTTGCACAGCAATCGAACCAGACGACCATTCTCAAGCTCACTGGCGAGCTCGCTCTCGAGCCTGTCGGTGCCACTACAACCGCGTGAAAAATCAGAATACAGTTCCCAGCACGTAACTCAAACACCTACATTTGGACCTCATCCATCTCACGAACCAACCGATTCTTACCGATCATTTCAATGACCTGCGCAATACTCTTGTATCCACGAAAGGATCCGCCATTAGAACCAACTTGCTCTTTTAAAAAGGTACACGCTTACCTTGTGCGGACCAGGCTTGGAGATCAGGTACAACGCCAATGTCTTGACATCCGCAGAATACATCCTTCCCATCATGTCCAACGCCTTCGGCAGCGTATTCATCGCCGCAAGGCTGCCACAACACAACGCGAAAACTAGCCGCCCGAACATGACCATGTCTTCTTGTTGAACAAGAGCGACATCCTGGCGTGTATCATACATGAGCACATCAACAATGCCGCATGAACTAATCCGTAGCCTGACATGATTTTAGCGACGAACAGGTGACAGGTGAAAGCAGTTAAAATCTACCGATTCTTTCCTGTCAGCAGAATCTTTGTTGGGTCCACCATGCGAACCGCCAACCCTGCTTCGTGAGCCGCTCGTATCGCACTTGCAATTTGGATGATATATGACCAGAGCGTGGCTTCGGGAATGGCAACATTTGTTGCTCCTCCGAACCTACTCTGCGGAAACATAGACTGCTTGGGGCGCAGGTACAGATCGAATAATGTTTGCGAATTGGGATGATATTCATACGATACCACAAGAGCTATGAATTAGGCACGCATCAAAACGGTAGAAATGCAGATAGAAAGAAACACAGACAATTATCGCTGAAGGCACGCGTTGTGAACGCTTCCCGTACCCTAACAACATTGGGATGTTCAACTCGGGACCAGGCTTCAATCGCGCCGAACGCAACCTGGTGCGTGAGTCTGAAATCTGCACAGGTTAGTTGGTTTTGATTCTCCCCTTCGCCAAAGAGAACACACTCTCGACTCGTCGCAAAGCGTAGGCTACTCCATCACTGGCATTCGTCGCGCGATATACTGTTGAGAACCAGCTGAAAAATTTCCGCCGGTCAGACGGTGTTTGCTCGAGTGGAACGAGCGAATGATAGCCCTGGAGCTCGTCAGGGAGGTTATAGGGCGGAAATGGGATTGAATGAGCAGCCTCTGAACGCTCTTGGAGCTCTTCACGGACGTTGTCGGACATGAAGTGTGATGGAATGAATGTATCGGGAATCGGCCGAGTGTAGAGATGATAGTCGAGCTAGATCGAAGTATATGTAAGTAAACGCAATCGTCGCTGCCCAAACGCAAGTGTGCAACTGACAGGTTGTTGCACATAAGGTGGTTGAGTAGGCTGATAAAAGCTGCCTAAGGACGCGACAGTGTCATCGAAATCAGCCTGGTTCATCTACGAATGTTTGAAATTTAAGCCTGTCATCTACGGGGCAGAAACCAGGAACCGACATGATCTGATAGGTACGTAAGTGGATGCTCCACCTGTTGATATTCGTTTGTCATATCCTGCTCGTCAGGCGGTTGACTGGAACCATTAGTCGATTGATCTTGCGTATACAAGTCGTATTCGTCATGATCCGAGTAGTAGGGACTGGGGGAGGAACTAGTCGCACGTTCAGAAAAAGCACGGGCGTAGATGACATGGAGCTCACGAGGGAGAGAGTGAACGAGATGTGGTCGGAGACGCAGCTGAAACAGGGTTGAAATTGATCTTGGGTACAAACACGGGAGCATTGACTGCCTGAGCAGTCAAGGCCGCAGGTGCTGGAGAATCTGGACATGGTCTGCAGAGAGTTAGTATGCGTCGAACGAGTTTGGAGATGGGTCGCTCACGCATTGGTGGAGTTGTCCGACTGGAGGGAACGTTAGTGTAAAAATGAAGGAGCCGAACTTTCATACCGGGGGATGATAATAGATACAGCCCTTATCTTGAAACCTACAGGAGCTGACACAGCGGATCAATGACTGAAGCACAGGCATGAGATGGGGTATTACCCGTAAATGAGTATGTTCCTGCACTGGCGCTGGGGCGATTCTGTTGCCAAAGAAAGTTTGGATGAGAACGGGCGAGAATGGCGTGTACATACCCCTCTTGGGCAGAGGTTTTGGGTCGTCTGATTGTTCCGCTGGATTAACGATCCTGACAGCCGAGTTAGATGACTGAGGCCTTGCGAAATATGCCATTAAATGGTCCAGAGACGTAGCAGGACTCGAAAGATGCGACAAACTTGCACCCACCGAATCAGTGCATCAATTCATTATTAACATTAGTCATCCCTCGGTAGATCCCGTAGCTGACTAATATAACTCCAATTTGGATAACAAACCCCTGTCTCCCGGGCGTCGTATACAACTCAATAAAGAATATCCTAGCATTAACCAGTAGCATACTATATAGTCTACGGCACCCCTAGTCTACCTCCTCATATGCCGTCGGAGCAGCTTTGAGGACCGCGTCCCTTCTCTTTTTGAGTGCATTGGCGTACGCCATACAGACCCATTTGATATATCCAACATCTTTAATCCTCCCGTGCTCGGCTAACCTTGCGTGGAGCAGATCGACGTCACTGAATGCAATAATGGGTGGCACACGATCATCCTTGGGGGAAACGACCGACGTAAGCCGAACCAACGGTCGTGCAGTCAGTGGTTCCGAAGACACTGGGTTTGTGAGCACCGTGCGGGTAGAAAGAATGGGGGGTTTCGCGAAAAGTTGAACCGTCGTGGATTTTGAAGGGGACTTGATAGGCATCATTACCTGAGATGTGTCGAGTGAGGCCAACTGGGAGGAGGTTGGCTGCAGCACTGCGTTAGGCGGATATCGAGAGACGAATGTTTGCAATAATGCTTGAGCGCTGTCTATGTCACCAGATCTGCGAGATGTTGAGTCGATGGGATGTAGATGGTCGGCGATATGACCTACAGTATAAGCACTCTTCTCATGGCAGCGTGCGCCTTCTCGATCAACCTTGCAAACGACCCGATATTTACCTTGCCATCCTTCAGACCCTTGGCTTCTGTTACCTCCCAGCGCCGCCATGTGTCCTTAGCCCATCGAGCTGCTATATGACGGTCTTCCATGCGTGCTATCGAACACCTCTCGAGTGCATTGATGTAGGTGTGTTCGTCAGGATGAAATATTTGTGCGCTGGATGGATCGCTTTGGCTGTAGAAGGAATCAAAGGCTTCCTGCGAGGTCTCGAGGCTGGCGTGTCTGTAGAATACAGACAGGTAAGCATTTAAGAGGACAGATGTCAGCTCCACATGCGCAAATCTGCCGACAAGCGAGCCGCCTTGAGGAGAATTACGTGCCTCCTCCAGGCATAGAGATCTGTCCTGAAGAATCCTATCGAAAAGTGCTCGCGTTTCTGCGATGACATCGGAGGATGTCTGCGGCGGGAGTCGGGAAAATGAAGGAATGCTCTCCGCATTCTCTACCGGAATGTCAGGAAAGACGTCGCGTCCCTGTGTCCGCTCAGTGGACAAGTGGGAGGGTGGATCGCTGCGGCTCGGTATCTCTTCCACTTGGGTTTCGTCCGTCGAGACTGCTCCATTTGATGCTGCGGTACGGTCGATGAGTCGAGTTGTCTCTCTTCTGAACGGCGGCTTGTACGACGCATAGGTGTGGAACATGTGGGTCATCAGCTCCGCGTCCACCATCAAGTCTTCACTACTTGCGCCATCGCCGCTTCCCCGCACAGCTTCAGCAAGTATCCATCTGGCTTTTTTAAGGTCCCCAGCACGTTTGCACCCTTCCAGTAAAGCGCACCATAAGCCTCTCCCGTTCATACCCATTATCGAATATTGGTCGCTCATCTCCCTCGCAAGCCTCATGCCCTCTCCCAACCACTCTGGCCCAGCTCGGCCACATACTCTTATGACGGCCTCGTAAGCACCCTTCGTTGGTCTCACTCCATTCTCCTGCATCTCCATCCAAAGATCCAAGGCACGTTCAGGCTCTGGCCGAGAGAACGACCCGCAGGCCCGAATCATCAGAGCATACAGGTGGGCATCTGGAACAGGATGGGCGACATAACGCATGTGAGCGAAAAGATCCCAAGCTTGCGCTTGCGCTGCAGCACGTCCAAGTCTTGGGTCAGAAGAAGCGCATGGTTGGACATTGAAAAGGGCGGAGATAACTCTGGTGTATGATTGTATTGGGGCGAAATGACCACTGGCTTCATACTGGTGCAAGACAGCGAGCGCACCCGTCGGAAACCGTTGGTTGGTTAAGTGTGAGGAGGGATGAGTAGAGAGCGACGCATTGACAATGTGAGCTTTAACATGCAGATCCCGCTGATGTTCAGTCGGCGGCGCTAAGAACGTGATAATGAAATAAGGTCACTTTGGAAAAGGATGGAAGTATACCAGACGGGATACGAGATACGAGCGACTCGAAATCTTGAGTATTTCCGCGCATGGCATATTCTGCGAGTAGGGCATAGTTGGATTCGTTTGAAACTTCGAGCCCTGCCATCTGTGTTGTTGCAGGGTCCAATGTCATCAGGTCTTCATAAAGTGTGTGGAGATAGTCATTGGAAAGGTCCGCGATGGGTGCTGTCCGCCGCGACACCGGAGAGCGTGCGACTGCCTGGTGCATTCGTCTCGGTGCATGGGGAAGTCGACGTCGAGAGCAAGCACGAGAGAGAGTCAGCACCAAGTCTGAAAGTCTTGATGGAGCCTTGACCGACATTTGGCCAAAAGCATCTGACGAGTTTTCGCGACCAATATTTGACGAGTCGTGGGAAATATTCTTAGTCCCTTATCAGTGATAAAGTAGTTCAGATGGGGTCTGAAGATCTGATCAACCATGTCTTCCTTGTCCTCCGAGTTGTACGGAGAGCCTTTCATATCTACACGCGAAAGCATTGCGTGGATACCTTCGACCCCGCCATTCGAAGACTCGGACGTCCTCGTCCTGTCTTCTCGGTCGACATCTCCAGGGGATGTCGGTGCCACGCTCTTTTATCTCGATCTGCGTCTTTCCCTGCCGCTGGGTAGGACGAGCGAGGTCAATTGGGGCTTTGCGGGTCTCCGTCACACATTGTCCACCTCACCGGTCCGACACCGGTGGGACCACAGTACCATTGACTCGCGCGAGGACGGACCTGCCGACGAGGGCCAGGTAATACAACGTGATGGGATAGAGATCGAGACTGGTGTCGGTCTAAATCCCGCGACGGGCCAAATGGAAGCCTACGAGGAAATATGGAGGTGGGAACCACACGCTATACGTGATGAAATTGCAACGGTTGATTCTTTTGATCTCGGATGTGCAGAGATGAACCACTCCCAACAGGGTCTCCGTATATCTTTGTGTCATCGTCCGCCAGCGTGGAGGAAGCCACAGCTACCATGGCAGTGTTGGGTCCTCATGCCCTTGCACTCGCACAGGAACCCGAGGCCCCAAATACGCCTCGAAAATTCCGGGCTGTCCGTATGCACCGGCGGACAAGCGCAGTTCAAGATGCCCAGGAAAGTGTGTGGGAAATCGTATTCTCGACTGGCAATTCAGCGCAGGAACGAGAACTGAAGGAACTTGTCGGATTCGCGTATCAACTTAAAGGACGTCAAGGCGCGTGGGGCAGTAATGTCTGCTTGGGGAGTAGATCCTGGGTTGTCTGGGACACGGGTCTGGAGAGAACAGCCCGAGACGGTTAATAGCTGGAGCTCCTGAAATCATGGACGAGTTGGGTTATTCTGCCGAGAATCGACTTCGCTCCAAATTCAGACCGAGGCGATAATCAAGACAAGGCTATTAGTGTGTTAACATTCTGAATTAGGAACCGAGGTCAGTGAGGGTCAGGTGCTGGTACATCTATCCTTCGAGTTCATTCAATATACGTTGCAATCCTCTTGGATGACGAAGAGGCATTGCGCTCTTCGCAAGTTGCAGCCCTCAAGCTAGAGCTTACTTGAACTCCTTGGAGCACACAACAACGCGGAGAGGGGAAATGTGCATGGAACAACATCACAGACATCGAAACTAGTGAATGCGTGATGAAATCTATTATAATACTGGAACGCAACTCAGACACTTCGGTACATCTGCATCTCGACCAAACTTTCTTTTCGTTCATTCCACATCATTTGAACTGTGAGATAGCCCTGCTCCTTTGTAATCCTACACCGAACTTGAAGCTCGAGGATTCTCCAACGAGCACCAATGCTGGGCTATTGTTTCAAACCTGAGCTTCTGCGTCTCTCTTGGCAGCGTATACCAAGAGGTCGCAAACACGTCTAGAGTATCCCCACTCGTTGTCGTACCACGCAATCAACTTGACGAAGGAGTCGTTCAACATAATACCGCCAGTTGCATCGAAGATGGAGCTAGCGGGATGGCCGATAAAATCGGTGGAGACCACAGCATCCTCGGTGTAAGCAATAATACCCTTGAGTTCCGGGGACTCAGAAGCTTCCTTCAAAGCGGTCTTGATTTGCTCGTAGGTGGTGGGTTTCGCGAGGCGAACAACCAGATCCACAACAGAAACGTCAAGGGTAGGAACACGGAAGGCGAGGCCGCTAGAGTGGAGCCGAGTAAATAGCAATTCAAGCAAAGGTACCAATCGGGTTTCCCACTCACGTCAGTTTGCCGTTGAGGGTGGGAATGACCTTGCCAACAGCCTTTGCGGCACCTGTGCTGGAGGGAATGATGTTGTTGTTAACAGCACGTCCACCACGCCAGTCTTTGGAAGATGGACCGTCGACAGTCTTTTGGGTGGCAGTGGTAGCATGAATGGTACTCATGAGACCTTCGACGATGCCGAATTTGTCGTTGACGACCTTGGCAAGAGGGGCAAGGCAGTTAGTGGTACAGGAGGCGTTGGAAATGACAGTGTATTTGGGGTCATATGCATCAAGATTGACACCGCAAACGAACATGGGTGCATCTCCCGAAGGTGCAGAGATGATGACCTTCTTTGCACCACCTTTCAAGTGAGCAGCAGCCCTAACGGAAGAAATAATTCGTTTAATTAGACTGGACTTGGCGACGGAATCACACACTTTTCGGTGGTGGTGAAAACACCCTGATATGGAATAGGATTAGAAGTAACACCATCTATTAGGTATTTACGATGCCTACCGTGGATTCGACGATATAGTGGGCACCGACGTCACCCCATTTGATGTTTGCAGGGTCACGCTCACCAAATATGGTGATCGCCTTTCCGTTAATGTAGAGTTTGCCGTCCTGAGCATCGACCTCGCCCTGAAAGCTGCGGTGGACTGAGTCATATTTGAACATGTAGACCTGACATAGCTCAGCTGCGCGACATAAACAAAGATCAAAGTAATCTACCATGTAGGCAAGATCAATGAAAGGGCTGTGAGAAATGGTGTTAGTTGAAAAGTTTGTAGGGGGTCGGGCGAAGTGCATACTCGTTGATAGCAACGATGTTGATCTCTGGGTTCTCCAGAGCATTACGGGCGACAATACGACCAATGCGGCCTGGAAGTCCGTCAGACACACTTTTTTCCGCTATCGTGCGTGTAACCTACCGAATCTATAGGAAGGAGTCGCACAGAGAGTTAGATCTACTTATCGGCCTGGATGGCGAGGAGACACACCCGTTGATTCCGACGTTGATGACCTGAAAAGCATCTTTAGCGATGGCGGTATCATTTCTCAGTTGTGGTGCTCACCATTGTGCTTGTTGGGAGGGATGAGGTAGAGGACAGTTATGCAGGGGAAGAAAAATGATGAGGGTGTTTATATGCGCCAGTGATCTAATCCGATTTGCGTGGTTTGTTTTCTCTCTCGGAGTTAGAACGTACGTCAGACATAATCGGTGACAAATCCGTCTAAATGAGGCAAGCCGCCCGAGCCATGCCGCACGTGCACGGTGTTTCCGATACCATCTTGTACCGTTCTATGCGGCGGGACAATTCGGCGGTAACTAGCATCGCCTGACCATCGCACTGATTCAGTTGCGCAAACGTGCGCCCACCAAATTTCCACTTACTTACACACTTCAGAGTTTCTCATCAAAGTTACATCATCACTTCATCGATAACGGACAGCGTTCGGCTTCTCAACTCGCCTCCCACCAGGCGAATAGCGCAATCAATAGCTAATTCATCCGCACCCTACTAGGACACAATGGGCCCCGGTCGCCACTATTCTACCGACTTCGTCTTGCTCAGCTCAGGGTTCTTTGCCGTCGGCTTTTGGTCATGTTCACCGATACCAACGTATGGCTATTCGGTCAACACAGAACCACAACGGTGCTAGATTACTCATCCATGAAGCGATGTTTCAGTTTGGCGCGGCTGAAATGACAGCATGGCTTGTGTCATAAAATGCGGAGGTCATCATTAGAAAGCAGCAGGAGTCAAAGCTCACCAAGAAACCAAGGAACACGACAAATTAAGAAAAGGGGCATCGGGCCATGGTGCCAGGGCTTACCCACTCTCACGAATTTAGCAACTAATCTCGGGGGTTGTGTGCAGCACACATATTACCCAGGTCAGTGTAACTACACGCAGCCACCGATTGACACTGAGATCATAGAACGGGATCGCGCCCTGGTCCGCTATTCTCAGCCTTTGAATGAACACTAATTCCCGTGCCAATCGAAAGTTTGATTGACAACAGTGGTTGAAAGGATACCCTGTGTCGGCTCTTCGGCCTGATAGACCAGGGTGTTGCCAACTACATTTCATGCACACTACTGCCCTGACGACAGCAATCTTCAATCTTCGAACAAATTCAAGGTCCAGAAAAACATGACATTCTTTCCCTCCCTGCATAGCATCCCACTTCCTTTACTAGTTGTCGACACGACCTGCATCCCACACCATCCAGGTCGATTCCCTGCCTCGATTATCCTTCAATATGAGCCTTTCGCCCCGTTTCCATAGTCCTTTTCCCTCCCCTTCACGCGCCAGCAGCGCTTCTACAAACATTCCGAGTTGATCTTCGAGGATCTGATATCCCGTCGAGAATACTTTAGAGTAGGTAGGGAATTGACCTTCCCCATCCCGGGGCTTCTTAGCATCGCTCTGTAATCGTACAGCATGGAAATGACGCAATTCATTGCAGTGAGCAGTTGAAAGCCTTTCTTCAGCAGCTGTCTGCCAAAGGCCCACCGCATGCGGGCCAAGAACCGCCATGAATCTAGTGGATTGGTCGGGGTCTGCGTTCGACGTGAGAAACGCGAATGGCGTGCCCAAAGGGACGTATTCTAACCTTGATGTCGATGAAAGAAGAAGCAGGTGAGTTCAGCTACCAAGGAATGTTCATGAGTTGAACGCACTTCCAAACCTCTTCGTAGGGTCCCATCTTCCCTGTCTCGGGGTCAAGGCCCACCCCAGTCTCAATCTCTATGCTCTCCCCATTCTTGTCTTTGCACTTAACCATCGTCCCTTCGTCCGGTGGCTCGTCGCTCCCGTGCGAATCAATTGTATGTTTCCAGCGATAGCGCACAGCGTTTTCTTCTTCTTCATCAAGCGGAGTGGTCTCCCTCAAACCAGCGAATGCCCAGTTGATTTGGATAGGTTCCGTGGTCGGTAACGATAGCCGGAGATCGAGATAGAGCACTTCGGCCCCCACAATCGATGAGTCAGGTAAGGTTGGCCGAGAGTTGAGCACTAAAACATCGGAATCTTCTGTTGGCGGGGCTGGCGGCCTCGCTATACTGATCCTTTTTTGAATCCCTGGTGTGCCATAGAGTGCTTGCCAGCTTGGTTGGGCAGCCATAAGTTGGGCAGCTATAGTGAAGTTTCGGGAGACTAGGACCGCCAATACTAGCTGGAAGGTCCAGGGATTCTCGTGGAAGACCACTCATTCCTCAACCCCGTGGTTTATGTGAATGTAGGTGAGCGCCACGAGCCTGTGAAGTCATGTGTGCTAAAACAAGACTCCCCGGACGGGCCGCAGCCTGACCATCACAGCTTCATTTCTCATCTTTGTGGACATCACCGACTATGTAAATAAATGATATTCGACAGTTTAACTATTAGTGTCATTAATGGCAAGGTGACAGGCTGGTTGAAAAGGTGGGCGCAGTGATATCAATCCTCGGATAGCTGATAGAATTGGAGCGCATAAGACCGCATTACCCCATTCGACGATTTGGTTCCAGACAAGCTAGAACCCATTATAGCCTTTCTCAAGACACTGCGCAGCTGTTAGGGTCTCGACCGTCTCGTAGTGGGTGACGTCGTTCATAACGATCCTGATCCGGGAGGAACGAGTGTTTCCTCTGACTCTACCTAGGGGTCCGATTCAATGGGTTATCGGAGCCATTATGTCGGGAGCTCAGAAAAGGCTATAAATGGGAGTGTCGGTTCAGGTGGTACACTGTAGATCATTGAAATTGTCAAGATAGGTCAGAATCGGCGCTTCCAGCCACTGGGCGGAATAATGGCAGCGATAGCAGATTAGCCATGCACCCGTGTCTCCTGATTTTGACATTGGGATCCTGATTGGTCCGACCAGGAGGGGTTGGATTATTAACAAGAGCCCGCGTTCCGTCACTTTCACAACTCTGCAGCTAGAGGGTTTGACAATGGATCTGCAGGAAGCCACGCGAACTCTGGTGCACGAGAGCGGTTGCAATGTGGGTTCTTGGCAACGAAACAACGGGCAGCTATGAGTTGTGCATTTTTCTAAATTTATATAATCCTCCTTTGAAATTATTGGTGGGTATAATACAAACGCGTATATATAAGCGTAAAAATGTCTGCGAAGCGTAAACATCAGTACTGTTGTGTTTCTGCGCGTAATAGAATGACATTCACCATTATGGGCATCAAACTTCGGACTCGACTGCCGCTAACTTCTCTTTCGTTATGTGCCATGTTACGAATGCTCTCCGGAACTGGTCACATGCTATGAAGAACGAGATTGCTGAGAAGATGATGACCAGTACGTCCAGTTTGCTGTGGGTCTGACCCACAGCACTAGAGACTGCCATAACAACGGCGGAGCTGAGTATCGTCATAAGTATTGGTCGATCTTCCAGGACAGCCAGCATCCTACACTAAGAATAATATCCCGACCAAGCCTAGTGAGGGGTTTTAGTAACGATCAAGAAAGCGAGAAAGACAGGACTCACAGTACCTGAGAACCAACAAGAGAGATGGATCCGTTCGTCGTCATTAATTTTACCTGCAAGAAATCATCCTCTACTCACTGTATTGGTGGAATCATGGCTGTCAGTGAGTTGGTGGTGGCAAGTAAGTCGAGCACGAGCACGGGTGCCTTTCAAGGGACAACTGTGACCGGTCCAGAAGTCATGACAATAATATCAAATATAACATAGAGGGGGTTGTGCGACAGGTCGGCAATATTAGCGCGATAAGAAGCCACTCAGATTCGGTTATGGAGAGTGGGGCAGATGGGGCGAGAAGAACCTAATAAGCTATCTCCCTCTCAGCATCCGCGAATGCTCCCTCATCACAGGTACACAACTCGGGAGGTCTCACGAAACAAGCCTGTGACAAGGGCAGCTCGAGTTCGAGATGGACGATTGACCGGGACCCCCAACTCCGTAGTAGACTATGGCCCCCACGGTGGGAGGGTTCTTGGCTGCAGCAAACTGCCACGAGGACTTACACTCGTGAGAGAATGTTTATGTAATTGACTATCTAAAGTTAAAGCTAGCAACCTCGGGGTGACATCAGACAAAGTGAATTGGGGCATGGGCATGCGTCTGATTGGCATGTACGTTGAAACTGATTTTTTCTTGATTTGTCTACAGGTTCATTCACAAGCAACCCGGTCGTGCTTGCGCGTGTGCCCGACGAGGTGTTATGTCTACCACTGGACCTCGTTCGTCATGTAGATGAATATCCCGCCTACTATGCATGACCTAATATATTCCCCGCAGTTGCAGGCTGCTGCTTTGACACCCCTCTAAACTCCTGTCGCTGGTTGCGAGACGCCCTGTCATCACGACACGCCTTCTACTTTCTTTGCAACAATTTGAAAGTGCGTTATACATGCATTGTTTCAACTTCTGCTTCCCCGCTTCTAAAGGTGTACCTAGGGAAGACTCCTTTGAAGGGACACAGTACTTGCGTTGACGCGGATTGGATTGGAAGCGCATGATGAAGATGGATTTTTACGACAACGCATCCTCACCGTTCCACAACAAATTAGGCGCCCATCGCCAATTTAACCGCCGTGATGGGCCAGGTATCAATAGACATTCAGACTTCACATGCCAGTACAAGCAATGCTCAGATAGGGGTTATATTCCTGCATGGGGAAATGCTTAGTCATCATTAGTTTGGCCACGTCTGTCTTCCAAGTTAGCCGGTGATGCTTGTCGTGTTTTTGTGCGTTCCACCTCTTCTTTACTATGCCCAATCTCTGCGTACGCAGAGTTTTGTGCTTCTTTGTTCTCTTCACTGGATTTCTTGAATACTCCTTCGCTGCCTTGTTGGCCGTCGACTATGGCTCGGACTGGATCAAAGCTTCCTTGATGAAACCGGGCTTGCCCTTTGACGTTCTTTTGAACAAGGACTCTAAGAGAAAGATACAGTCATCCGTCGCTTGGAAAAGGGACGGCCGACTGTTTGGATCTGATGCCGCTAATCTGGTACGTGTCGCACCCACTTTCCTGAACACGCGCTCAAAGTGTTTCGAGGCTTCGCGCTTTCCCTCGGATTCATTCACGTCTCTTAAACTCCTTCAAGGCGTGCCTTACAATTCCAAGGCCGCGTCCTACTTCACACAAGTATCTACCTCTGATATCGTCGAGTCCGGACGGTCAACAGTAGGATTCAAGCAAAGCGATGGTACCGAATGGAGTACAGAGGAACTCATTGCCATGCAGCTTGCCTATGTGAAGCAACTCGCAGAGAGTCTTGCTGGGGAACCCGTCCGTGACGTCATCCTCACCGTTCCACATCACTACACGCAGTTCGAGCGTGATGCCGTCGTGGATGCTGTGGAAATTGCCGGCATGAGGACGCTCACACTGATTAATGATGGTACAGCTGTAGCGGTGAACTACGCAATGACTCGAACCTTCTCGTCAACTCCAGAATACCACGTCATTTACGACGCCGGCGCCGCCTCTACCCGGGCAACACTTGTCTCGTTTGCGGCCGTCGAAGATTCAAAGACACAAGCATCTTACACACAGATATCCGTTCTTGGTGTTGGTTTTGACCGATCAACAAGTGGTACCGACCTTGACAGACGCATGAGGGAAATTCTTGTCGAGAAATTTATCACTCAACACAAACGAGACATCCGCAGAGACAAACGTGGTATGGCGAAACTCTGGAAAGAGGCAAGCCGTGTAAAAGCCATTCTCAGTGCCAACACTGAAGCAATGTCGACGGTAGGCTCCCTGTAGCTTACTGTATCTTTCAGCGATTGATGCATCAATCGTGTGATAGGTGGAGAGTGCCGCTTTTGATATAGATTTTAAAACCAAGATCACTCGTGACCAATTCGAGAGGGCCTGCTCGGATTTGCGCAGCCGCTTTGCCAAACCCATTCATGATGCTTTAGACAGCGCTGGCCTGAACCTGGTAGGTCGTCGATACCTACCAACTTACCATTACGCTGACCTATTTTAGGATCAAATATCTTCTGTGATTCTGACCGGCGGAAGCTCACGGACACCGATGGTCCAGGCTGCAATCAAAGCCGCTGTCGGAGAGTAGGTGCCTTCCATCGACGCCATAGTGAGATCCTTAATATCTGTCGTCCAGGCATCGGATAGCCCAAAACGTCAATGCCGATGAAGCCGCTGTACTAGGTAGAACTCTGTCTCTTGTGACCGATGCATGGAACTGAGTATCCGCTTCTGTGACGACAGGCGCAGCGCTCCATGGTGCCTCCCTGTCACGTCAGTTCAAGACGAAGGACATTCGAATTGCTGATATTGCAACATATGATATCCAAGCATCCTACTTTGCTTCTAGTCCAGACTCGCGGACCATACATTCGCTCATCTTCCCCGAAGGCTCTAAATACGGCACCCGCAAGACACTCTCGTTCAAACGTAAAGAGGATTTCTCCGTCTGGCTGGACTACAAGACTGAAGTTGCTCCGTAAGGGTGCTTCGGCGTCTGGAGTCGCATGAACTGACGTTTACGCATCCAGTGGTTTTCCGCGCGAAGTTCTCCAGGTTCAAATCAGCGGTGTCGCAGAAGCCCTGGGAAATCTCACTGAGCGCGGGGCTATTGATCCTGTCGTTAAGCTCACAGTTACCCTATCCGAGTCTGGGTTCGTCTCTGCGAAGGAAGCAGTCGCGTATGGTGAAGTCAAGGACGAGTCTCTTACAGGTGTGTAAACTTTCGTATATACTTTGTTTGATCATGAAGCCGGTGCAGGCATGCTGAAGGGCCTCTTCGGGGGAGGTCCAGGGGAGCAGGAGGTTCTAAAAGAGCAGGACGCAGAGGGTACCGCTCAGGAAGGCGAACCTCGACAGACCGCTTCGGCGACCAAAGAGAAGAAGACCAACGGAGAGAAGAAGGACATGAGCACTATTCCTCTGGAAGTCAACGTAGTATTCAGCAGTCTTCCCCCTATGACAGTGGCAGAAAAGCGCGCATCTCGTGATAGGTTGATTCGTTCTTTTTCGAATATCTTCCGTTCTTTGCTAACCTTATGAGTGGCTTCAGGCTACGCGCAATAGACACCAAGGAAGCGTCGAAGCTTCTTCGCGAGGAAGCACTCAATACCCTAGAGGCATATTTGTACAAGCTCCGTGACCTCCTCGAAGACAGGCCGGATTCCCCATTCATGAAATGCTCGAAACCTTTTGAGAGGCAGGCTATCTCACACAAACTTGCAGATACTATCACCTGGCTCCACGAGGAAGGTGAAACAGCTGATACATCTGCGCTGAGGGAGAAGCGCGGGGCACTAGAGTGCGTACATGTCGGAGTGTATGTTTTCATTCCTAAATCTATGTTTAGGCTACTGGAGCGGCCGATTGTACACCGGTACAAGGAGATCGAAGATTTCCCAGAAGCCCTCAATAACAGCCAAAAGTGGAATTGGTCTACGAGGCTCTTCCTCACCGAAGCACGCACGAACCTCACCGCCGAAGCCGCCGCCGACATCCCCTCTAAATGGACATCCGAAGAGCTCGATGTGCTTGAGGCGGCATTGAAGGAGCATGAATTATGGTTAAACGATGGCGTTGAGAGACAGAAGCGCACGCTGATGAATGAAAACCCTGCCATCCAGACGAGGGAGATGAAGGAACGAGCCAAGACTCTCGAGCTACATTTGCAACGGTTAGTAAAGAGGAAGGTGCCGAAGGTCAAGAAATCGGCCCCTTCGTCACAGCAGTCAGGGTCATCTGGCTCAGAGCCAAAACGGCCGAATTCGGATAGAGAGACTGGGCATGACGAGTTGTAGATGCCGATACGGCGACACCGATGGAATAGACAGCATTGATCGCTCTTACTGTTTGCAGCCCCTTTGGTGGGTGTACTACAACATAAACACTGGTGCGTCCCCCTGTGGTCCGAGGATCAGACGAGTATCCTACGCAACGACACCGTCTTACATGCGATGAAACAACATCATTGCATCGCGATGCTACCATAGCTTGGGTTGAGATCAAGATGGAACAGATCGCTGTGGCTCTTCTCTTCCAATTGGTCCAATTTCTGCTGCGCTCTCGAAAGGTCAAGCCCGAATTAGAATAAGGAAAGATTGAATATGTTGCTGTATGTAACCGGAATGTATTTGTTGGTGCTTGTGTCGGTGGACTTGGCGGAATCACTAGTGCGCTGGACAATCTTCCGCACTTACCTTCACTTGCCACTGTTGCACTTCACCATCTGTCTTGTCGTATTCAACGTTACGCGCGAGCACTGTGATCTTTCAGGAGCAGCGTGTCCTCGCTTGGTTGTCATTTAATTCATCTCCATGTCAAGACGGAGCTACGATAGCGTCGCTCACGAGAAACGGGTTTCAAAGTATCGGGTCACGGATGATGATCTCTTCGAGTGCGTACCGCCTAGTAACGAATACGTTCGCTTGCTGATCCCTCCTCAGCTATGTCCTCCGCGTAGCGTGAGTTGCGGTTGCCCTCAACCTCACATTCGCTCCAGCTAAAGTGTTGACTTAGCATCTTGAGCTACATCACGTCTCCAAAGGTCGTAGCAACACAGTCGAACGGGGCAGAAACCAAGGAAAAAGAGCACCATTCTAAAATCTCAGGCGCTATATCACACTCCATCATCTCTATAGGCGATATCTTCAAAGAGATCAGGGATGGATCCAAGAGCGTCAAGTTTCCTGACAAGCTTCTCAAAGTACTCGAACAGAAATTGCAGAACATAGTCATGGGGAAGGAAGCCGCGTGCGTGGCTCATTTGTCGTGTCGATGGCAGTCTTGCCTAACTTCCGCCTTGAAGGTACTCCGATCAATTGACACGGAGAACCATGGCCGTGTTTTACAACCAGTTTATGGGCGACCCATTTCGAAGACAGATGAAAGAGAACAGAAGCATCGAAGAACTCATTTTGATGTTTGCTTCACAGGCTACTAGTGTGCTCCGGAAAGAACCCACCCTGGTCGACGACGCTTGGAAAGTCGAAGTTAATAATCAAATTGCGCAGTTCGTAAGGATGCTACGCGATTGTCTCAAAGGCCTCAGCCACGTTTCACCCGAATTAAACTCCCGTTTGGACATGTACCATACGAAACTCTCGCAATCTTCGAGTGAGTCGGGTCATGACTCCGCCTCGACTTCTCGAGATCGTGGAGAGTCTGTTAGCGCCGCACCTGGTATCAGCACGAGCATCCACGACATGCCATTCGTATTGGTTGTCGCCAAGCTATTCAAGATCCCTGAAAACGCCATGCAAGGTGAGGTCGACAGGCTGAGGAAGACGTGCACAGAGAAGGTAGGAATGTAGGTTGTCACGTTTTCACAGAACTAAGATTTCCTCCAGGCAGCCGTAGTTGACCTCAAGGTACAATGGATCCAGCGCAGTGCAAACAGAAACGTTCTAAAAGATTTTTGATAGACGTGTCTCAAGAACATTAATGCCAGCGCACCTTTTCCGGGTAGACGAGAGGACTTCGACAACGATGCTGCGTGGAACCATTGGCGAACCCTGGAAACAGCCCATCTCTCACAAATCATGATGGCCATGATGGCCTCGAATCCGGAGCTCGCTAAATCAATACCAGCGGATGGCAGCGGTTCACCTCACAGCACAAGCCCGCGTCCTGGCTCTGTGTACTCTGCAACACCCGGATCGGCCAATCGGCATACGGGTGCCACCTCCATCGGAAGTCGACGATCAATGTTTGGGGGGCCACAGGGTGGTGATGGCGCTCCGGACACTGTCGAGGAAGAAGTGGATGTCGACGAGGAGATCCGTGTGGGACACAACTTCACATTTATTCCTCCAAATCCTAAGAGGTTCTACAAACGTCTCGTTGAGTACTGCCTCACCGCCGATCTCGAGATAATGTTTGGACCCGAGGTTGATGATGCAGACGAAGTACCATTGACGATCCTGAGTCCCCCTCATACCAATCTCATCAATGAATGTGCAGTGCGTTGGCGGATAGGTCAATCATATCGCGCCACGTGCTTCTTGGAGCTTATCAAGGAATTCTACGAACGGAGTCATGTGCCGATGGAATGCATACCTGAGGCTTTGCAGGCGGTCTCGAAAGTGCTTCATGACCTTGAAGTCGACAAATGGCCGAGTCAAGACGTACGTGATATCCGTGCAACAAACGGGTCTTTGTTTACATTCTCTCGACACGCAGGTGGAGTTATTGGCCAGCGTCTATGGCAGTCTTTACAACATCTTCCTCTCTTCGCTTTACCATGCAATGGACGCCATACCGAACCTCAAAGTGTCTGAGATCCAGCCGTACCTGAATGTGCTCGACCATGTGCGGGAGAGTGGTCTCGTAACTCGCTTCGAAGCAGATATCGGCGCACGCCTTTCGGACTTAGAAGATCGCGTCAAGGCACTGTCTGAGCAGTTCTACCAGAAGAAGATCCAACAACTTCAAGCAGCTCCTGGTGTCAATCGCGCTCTCCCACTCCTTTTAATGACTGACGAACTGGAAAAGGCTGCAAAGCAACTCGATAAACGTTTCCCCGAGCCACTTGTTGGGTATGTATGATTTCCCGTGAGGACTTCTCGTATGTAGCCATTGATTCTTCTTTTTCTGGTTCAAGCCGGGTCGACATCGTTTCTTTGGTCGTGGAAGTGGCCGTCCCATTATTTATCGCCGACCTGCAGAATTCATCGAAGAAGCTCTTTGAATCATCCATGAATGGACCCACACCAGATGTTCCTATCCAGGACATTTTCGCGTTATACAGAAGGACGAAGACACTCCTGTCAATGTTTGAGGCGTTTTGCTCGACGTAAGGTTTTATCGACTTGACGGCGTCATCAGTTCCTGATTTGTCGCACAGAGGTCATGTTGACTTTGATCTTAGCCAATTCTTCATGTCGTATGTCCTCCAATGGTTGCTAGATACCGACAACAAGACAAATAACTGGGTTCAAGCTGTCAGTATTTACTCCCGTCACGTTTCACGTTGACTGACCTGTGCGATATAGGCTATAGCTGCCGACAAGGTTCGTCTTGGAACAAACACCAAGCATTCCCCAAAACTTACGTCCTAGTGCAGTTTGAAGCAGAAAACACGGATGGTCATAGTTCATCTATTGTCGACCTATTCGATTCTCTTCGCAGCCCCATAACATTCCTCCAGGATTTAGAATGGTCAGATGAATACCAGAACGCCAGGTTTTTCACCAGTCTTTCGAAGGTACAAACGCATCACATTAAAGCCTTGGCATCTGTTCATCACACTTTCAGACTATCTCAAAAGCCGTTGAACAATATTGCCGTAGTGTGGAAGAGCTTTTCATGACTGAAATGTTCCCTCGCCCAACCGATTACTTGCAGCCCCAGAAGTCTTCTGCCTGGCTTGAAAAGGCCAAACAACTCACGGCAACAGGTGAAAAGAAGGTTGAGCCTTTCAACTTCCGCCCCGAGTCGTGTGTCAAGCTTAACAACGTCGAATCTGCCCGAAAGCTTCTGGATAATATGTATAACCAGATGCAGGTGGACAAGATCACTGACGTGTTGGCCGCGTCTCCGCCTGTACCTGAGAAGGCTGATAGACCCAGGTTCCTGTTTACGGTGAAAATAGTAATGGCAGAGGACCTGGTACCACTCGACAGCAATCCTTCGGCCCAGCTCGATACGTTCGTCACCCTCAGTGATGAAGCCGGAAACCGCTTGGTAAAGACCCGGACGATATATGAGACAGTTTGCCCTCGCTGTGAGAATTATTATTCAGTCTGTTATTTCAACTATTCTGACCTTCAACTGTAGGGGAAGAGACTTTTGACATCTCAGTCGACAAACCGCTCTGGCTCATGTGCAGTATACGAGATCGTGCACTGGTAGGCCAACACGACGTGGTTGGTCGCAGTTTTATCTGCCTGAATCCCGCACAATACGGCGATTTCCTGACGCATGACGTGTGGCTGAACCTCGAGGCTGCTAATCATGGCCATCAAGGTCGAATTCTCTTGCGTGTCAGTATGGAGGGAGAGAAGGACGATGCTCAGTTTTACTTCGGACGAGGGTTCAGGTCCCTGAAGCGCAGCGAAGGCGACATGATGCGCATTTTTATTGACAAGGTTAGTGGGTGAACTACAATTCCCGTAGGTTGTACTCACACCCCTCCCATCAGATGTCTCCGCTCATAAGACAGTCACTGTCGCGCACAGTATTGAAAAGTCTCATCAAGACTGGTACGGTTCTCGATTACAACAAAGCTCTTGCGAACGTAACTGGCCTCTACCGATCTGCACTTGGCTCAACCTCGAACGAAGTGCAAATACCCCTTCCATCGTCCGAAAAGCCTCGCGTTCGCCCCGAGGAATTGACGGATGTAGAGATTGAGCGAGCTATCGTTCCGCTCTTTGACTACTTCGACGCCAATTTGCATATCCTCAATACACACTTGTCTGAGACGGTCAAAGACATGGTGATGCTCAGGGTCTGGAAGGAAATTCTGACCGTCATCGAGGGTCTTCTTATCCCACCATTGTCCAAACTGTCGAGTGATATGAAGCCCCTGAGCGACAAGGAAGTGGACATTGTTTTCAAGTGGCTGAAGGTAGTGCTGTTGGGTTTGTATTCTAGATTGCTTACTGACCAGATCTGCAGTTCATGAGGGATTATTTCCATGCTGAAGGCGAAGGTGTTCCGCTGGAAGCCCTTCAGAACCAGAAGTATCGTGACGTGGTGTCAATTCGTCTGTACTACGATTGGCATACGTGAGTGAAAATAAGTAGTCATGGACGTGGCTAAATTGCTTGCAGAGATACGCTCATGGAAGAATGCGTTCGTGCCATGCAACAGAGTTTGCGAGAGGCCGTACCTGTCAAGAAGCGTGTCAAGAGTGTTTACAATCAACGAAACCTTGGCACAATCAAGGAACGCAAGAAGGAGAAGCAAGAGAAGGAAGTATTCAGCGGGGAGACTATCATGCGTATCTTGCGAATGAGGTACGAAATCAATCCATGACTTAGGGATCAGACAAGCTCAGCTAGTGCCATAGACCAAATACGCAGGAGTTCATAGCACAACAGCTCGATATTATGCAAGCTATGCGAGCTGAGCAAGAGCGATCTCAAGCAGCACAACAAAACAGGAAATCGCAACGTCTTCGGCATGGACACATTCCATCCGTCCCGCCACTACCAACAAAAGACCCATAGAAGTCCTGTTTACTATCTCTGATACCTTGCGTCATATACCCAAGCTTTGGACAGCCTTTAAATGTAGCATTTTACATGTCTACGTGGAGACCTTGTGGGTAGCGATAGCATACCGACATACTGCCCGCAGGGGAGGTCCTTGTTTGTTTGCTGTGGAGACTTACCTTATCAGGCTACGAATCTTTGTATTTCATTGTTCCGTTTGTAGGTACTACGTATACGATCAACCATTGCCGATTTACTCTTCCGGAGAACAATGAAATTTCAGTCTCCAAGGAAATGGATGTCATTCGGTTACCAGAGTCCACGTTTTAATACCCAGGTCGAAGAACAACCAAACTTTCGCTGTGACCACCCCCGCCTTTTGCCATCCCAAGATCTTTCTCTGTTGACTCTACTTCCTGCAGCTTGCTGGTCATCCAAGCTCACTAATTTCCTTGTTCCCGTGTATCTCTACGTTGCAAGCGCAGGTTCGCTCATTGTACTTTCGGACTAGTGGCATTCACGTTCAACATGTTTCTTCCTGGTTTCGCGCGTAAGTCCCTCACCGTGTATCTGACCACGCTGGTGTCATGAACTATCTTTTCAGGTGTATTCATTGCTCTCAACATCGTCCGTGCATTGAGCATCATTGCTCTCTTGCTCGTGTTCGCGACTAGCATTCTCGTATTGGTCGATGACATCGAGGCCGTCAACGCCTTCACGAATGGCAATTTCAACCAGACTGCGTTTGACGCAGGAAACTCGGACTATATCCCGTATGCAAATTTATGTATCAAAAAAGAGCGACTCTTTAAACATCTGACGATGCTCATCTAGAAATAGTACCGTTCCCAACCAAACTGGCGGAGCCTTCTGGGCTGTCTTGAACCGGATTTTCATCATATTCCAGACTATCGTGCTCATCCTGTCCGAAATCGGTATGTGCCTTTCTTTCAACGAAAGAGATGGAAGCTTAGAGGCCATAATAGGTTGGCCTGGGGCGTTCTTTGACCGCTTCTTTCCCGTCCTTGGAAAAGACTTTGGCGTCGGCGCCCTCGGAGTCATGCAATGCCTGTAAGGTTGATCGCCGACGTTCCTACAGCATCTATCTAAGCTCTTTTCTTCAGGATCGGCGCGTCCGTCCTCTCTCACTTCGTCGGCGACTTCCCCTTGGTGACTGCGTTCTTCCTGTTTTCGGTCGGATGCGTCAACATGCTCGTCGGTCTGATCTTCCGGGGAACGGTCAAGGACAAACGGTCTATCCTTTCGTGGCGTGAACGCGGGAAGGATGTCCTCCCGTCGCACGTCCGAGGCGTCGATATCCGACCTGTTACGGGAGCGCTTTCGTCGGCGTTTAGCAGCGAAGAGAAACCGGGTGATCCTACTCGCGCACCATCAAATGCCTCCAGCCGGCCTGGATTGGGCTTTGGAAGACAAGGCGAAAAAGCAGCCGGACTGAAAGGTGTGTATGTGTCGACTGCTCACGAGCAATCTCTCATCCGATCTCGCGTTTTTGCAAACAAGGTTTCATTCTCACGAAGCCCGCCGAGTCCCTTGCAAGACACGCATCATAAACACGACGTTATTTGTATGTGAAGTCTGGTCATGATCTCTTGTATCGATTGTCTTGCAATATGTCAACTGTATCTTACATCGTACGGTCTCTCCTCCACACGTCGTAACAGTCTTCCATCCCCTTGTGCATTGCCTGTACCTACTGCCCTGCAATAACTCATGTCCCTTTGTCCAGAGTGCTCGCAACCAGTAAAGTGGTGATTGAAAGGGGATCACTTCATAAACAATTGGCTGTGCCACCTCTCCGGATGATATGACGAGGCAGTTGCTCAGGTAGCTACCACCACAAAGAACAGGAAAGTCCTTCAATATTCAACATTCACCTAGTAAAAACTCGGGCACGCCACATCGTTGTACACCTATGACATACGTCGACCTAGGGCTCTCTCTCTAAGGTACATACTTTCCGTGTTTCCTATGCCAATTCTCGATCGAGTCCCATCCATAACGCTTGTAGACTTGTTTCGAGCCTTCCGGGAGGCGCACGTAGTCGGGCTTGGAGTCCGTTTTTACCACCACCTGTCCCGAGAACGGGAGGAGTGTCAGCTTCGATTTCGGTTTTCATGCCCTCCTCTTATTTCTTTACTTGGGAGGAAACGAAACGCACCATCTGTTCTGGTCCCTCGAGTGGAGGAGAATCGATTGCAGAAGCAAACGGATGAAGTAGGTCGGGCCTTCTCAAGGAAGGTCAAGGAAGGGAGGGGATGAAATCATCAGCCCAATCGTGCAGACCGGTGAGCGGCGTCGGGAAAACGAAACCGAAAACGTACCAGGTCTCGTCGTACAACCATAACATGGCGGAACAGCGGGTACAAAAGTTGCGCTCGGACGAGGCGATGGATTCTTTTGGGGTGTCGCGGTCGAGCACGGCGCGGTAGACGCTGAAAAAAATGGGGGCGAGGTCATTCACTGATCATGGGTGCGTGTAGGCTCTAGACAGCGAGAGAGAGGGGTGGGGGTGGGGAGGAGTATGTGACAGAGACAAGGGACGAAGACGCACCGGATATGTTCCTGACCCTGGGTGATGTGGAGCGTTTCCGCTCTGGCACTGAGGTTGATCGACCCGCCCACCCCGCCAACTTTGCGGCAGATGGAGCAAGTGCACAACTAGTGGTAGGGGGCGGAGGAGTGAGTGTCCTCCCCGAGTCTGTGTCAAGTTGCGGAGACGACGCACCTGGTAGGGAACCGGAGTGTGGCTCTGTACGGTGAAGCGGACGGCCCCACAATGACAACTTGCATTGAGCTGGACGGGCATTACAGATACGATGAGTACACTGAGATTGAAATAGGGGCTTACTACGGATGTGTACATACACATGGATAGCCA
The DNA here is from genome assembly GCA_038092875.1 of Lanmaoa pseudosensibilis. Lineage (NCBI taxonomy): Eukaryota > Fungi > Basidiomycota > Agaricomycetes > Boletales > Boletaceae > Lanmaoa > Lanmaoa pseudosensibilis. Next base: position 38,831 of record JBBPRF010000186.1, read on the forward strand.
CCGGCCCGGTTAGCCGGGGCAACATAGGAATCGCAACAATACAATTACAATAAAACACGGCGCACCAAGATCCAGGATCCAAGATTTTCACAAGTAGAACATCTTATCCCGCAGCCTCGGCCCTGAAACACCATTGCCCCACATTCCCGCAGCTTTTTCGAAAACGGCGTCTTCTGCCCGCTGCTTACCCTTCTTACCCTTATCCTTGGCCTCGTCGCCGTCCTTGCCTCCCATCAACAGCTTGTGCAAGTAGCATCGTCCCCGTTCACACGCGATATCTGCCCAGTATGCCGGGGAGACGAGACTGACAGCCTTGGTCGCGCGCGTAAACATGTAGCTCAAGTCGTTCGTCACGCGTTGAAGGTCGTCCGCGTTGAACCCATTCTCGTCGTGAACGACGAAATAATGGGTCGGTCGAGTGGTTCCTTTGAGGCCCCCATGCGCTGTAACGTCACACAAAGGCGGTTCGAGTCAGCGCGACCACAAATACCCATATGGGGAAGAGAGGTACAGACCTTGGAGGAAGAAATCAAACTCGTACGCCGGCGTGACCCCACGATCGACAACTGTGCCAGGAAGCGGATTACCATCGCGCGCAGCATCTTTCTGCTGCGTGGGATAGAAGCGCGTGTTGTGTCTCTTGCCACAGACAACGATGCTGAGTTTTGGTCGGTATGCGGGAAAGCGCTCAAAGGCCCTCTTCATTTGTGTCAGCTCATATTGGCGTACTTGCACGAACTGACTCTGCGGAGAGACTCGTGAGTAGGTGGTCATATCGCCGAACTAGCACACGCACCTCAGAGACCCCATCACGGTATAAAATAACACGTTCGGGCAGTTCCCCATTGTTGCGAGCCTTATATAGCTCGAAACGACTAATGAACATGTCCCTGATGATGCTGTCACCACTGCCCTGAGCACGGTCAATCTAGGCCACGCTATCGTCAGATCGTGACCTGCAGCAAGGGATAGGATTTGAATACCTCAACTTTGCTCCTGCGCATGTTAAGTATCGCAGGATATTGCGCAAAGTGTTCGTCGGTGCTCGCAACCACCGCTACAATGGATGCTAATTGGGAACGTGATTGGTTAGGCCGTACTTGCAGGTCCATGTGCAGAGATACTTACGTGTTCCATCCGCAGAGACTCCATTCGCGGGATGCGTCACATCCATACCCATGATCATCGTCGATGCACTCCTGAGCCACGCCCCACTATTCGCATCCAATGTGTGGTTAATACCACCTAGCTTCATGTTGACCTTCAATGCGACGTTTGCAAAGTATTGTTGTCGACCCTGTACTTTCCTGACTTTTTTGGACTGCATGCAAACGGTGGCAAGGTCAAGCTTGACATCACAAAGCCACTTGATGCCGTTGTAAATTGCCTTGTCATCGCTGGACAACATGATGAGGACGAGTTCTGGTGCAGCTTGCTCCACCAGGGCCCCTAGGGACCGTTCTATTTCTTCGATCGCGTTATCCCGAAAACGGTTGTCTTTCGGGTTGCCTCGGCGAGGCAGTCGCACTGCTGCATACGCTTGCTCTTCCGGTTGGCGCACTTGCATGCCGCACGTGTTGCACATCGTGCAGAACCCGGAAACGATGTTCTGCAGTTCAGTGTCCTTGACGTCTCTGAAATCATCTCGCCCGCTGTCCTGGACGACAAGCACTGCCCACTTGTCCAGCCGTGAACCAACAGCGAATTTCACATTGCGAAGATTCCACGACGCACGCTCGTCGATGGATGCAGGTGCATCGGACGAGTACGCCAAGCCTGGTTTGTCCAGGACACGGCCGGGCACGACGGCCATCTCCGTGCCCACTCGCATCCCGAATGACTCCAGCAGTGGGTTCGAATCCCGAAAACCAAGCATGTCGAGACCCCGGTGCACGATCTCATCTGCGTTCTCTTTGGGTGGCTTACAAGCCACGTCAAGCATCGCTGTGGCGTGTTTGCTGTCGGTGAGCTCACCCTTGAAGGTCTGGTTTTCGAGGATGTCGCAGAGTTCAGGGGGGTAGAGGCTACCACCAGGGCCCTCGAGGAGTTCAAGATTGGGGTGAACCAATTTGATATCGTATTCTTTTGTCCATGGTCAGTAAGGGTACTATTAGAATCAAGGTAATCATCCTCACTAAGTTCATAGTACTTTTCTATCGTGACATTTCCGAATGGGCCGGCTCTCATCCTGTGTTGGCGGGCATTCTTCTTGGATATACCCTGTATCATAACAATACGTTTGGTGTGCTGGGTCATCACCCGAACTTGGGTTCCAAAAACACCTATTGTACCGCTGTTGACGAATTGACGATATTCAGCTAATGCATCCACAAAGTTTTGGGGTTTGTAAAATGCTGCATGACATGTATTCACGTTGACCATGAGCTGTTGATGGGCGGGTCGGACAGAGACATAAAATCCCTTCCGCACCGTGAGCCCTCCTCCGATATTTGCTGGATCTGGGGTGTCGAAGAAGAGTCGTTGATCGGGATGCTTCTTGCTTTCATCGCCACGACCTATCTTTATCCTTGCCTGAGATGTATGTGCAGTCAGGACAAGGTTCAACGCAGAAAGAACCTTGGCAAGCGCCTGAGAGTCGACAGGCTTCCCTGCGAGGCATCTGTATATACGAGATCAGACGGACTCGGGATATAATCGAAAAGTAACATACTCGTTCAACGTCTGTTGATCGACTTCTTCTTCAAAGGTGAGCGAGAGCGCGTATTTAGTCCCCCCCTCAGAAGGGGGACCATCCTCTCCCTCGTCACAATATTTCCCACGTATCGTCAGGGGTTCCGGCAGTAAGATGGATGCCACAAGTTTCTCCGCACTGTCGTGTGCCACATGGCCGGGCATTCCGGCCTGCTTCCAATCCACGGTCTGTTCTGCGAGTTCAAACACACGATGTTTGACAGAACGTGAGAGCCTCTTGTCGGGGAGGGCGATCACGGCGCTATATCGGTATATCTTTCCCTGGATGTCAACGGGAAAGTAATTGGTGCGAAGTAAAATGTCTCTCCCTTGCATCCCAAAGTCAGGCCGAAGGGGAAGACCGTTCGAGTCCGGGTCAGCACCAGCACCAGATTTGCCCAAAGCGACAACGACGGCCTTGTCAGAGCCATCTCTGATGCGGGCATCGACTGCACTCGGTCGATCCTGCATAAAGATGCTAAGGCGCCAAAGAACATTGTCAGCGAACATAGTGTGCGGGGGTGGGAAATGGACTGACGTTCCTCCAGGCCGACCTTGCGTGGTGCTACCGCTGGCGCCCCTGTATGCTGCACGAGGGGTGAACGGCGTGCCAAAGCCTCGTCCCGGAGGCCCTTCAACCTGGCCTCCGCCTCCGTTTCCAGGGCCACCGCTGCGAGGAGAACGTGCCCCTCTAGCTGCGGAGTCACCCTGCTGACCACGTCCTCGACCACGTCCTCCTCTACGTGGACCCTGCTGACGCCCAGGGCCTGTTGAACTAGCACTACTCATCGTTCGCCCTGGAGGAGCCTCAGTTTATTGTTTGCTGGTCAACGTCAATGGTGACTGACACAACGGCATTTGCAATATTTAGGACAGACCTAAATGTTGGTCCCGACGTGAATCACGAACGTAAAGTTTAGCTTACCGTTTGGGCGTAGACGAAATTTCAAGTTGGTTCCGAGTTCCAGATGCGTGCCGAATCTT
>JBBPRF010000187.1:0-42486 GCA_038092875.1 Lanmaoa pseudosensibilis
TCACAGCATGCGGGTCACCTCGTGTTTCAGGGGGGTGTTTCAGGGGGGTAATAACGAGGCATCCGATTGAGGGGTCAGGCGTCGATTATCGTAATCTCGGTCCAGATCCTATGCGGTGTCGTTAGTACACTAATTTGTCGCGCCAGCTCCGTATTCATGGCCGGTCGTTATGCGTGACACCTGGAAACTCCAGCCAGATCTCTGAATGAAAGTTCCACGTGGTAAGCTAGTGGCACTTTTCACGTCAATAGTGACGCCACGTAGGCCCGCATTGGGCGCTGAAACGGACGAGCACCAGCCGTGCCCTATGGCATGTTCAGGTTGTCTCTTCGACTAAGGGCGTCGAAAGTGTCAATGTTCTGCAAAAGAGGGTGAGATGGAGATTACTGACATGTAAACGTTCGTATAGGCTGTAGGTTCGCCATTGGCGATCATCTGACGCTCGTCTTGTACAACGGATCGGTGCGCGGGGGGAGCAGTGTAACATCATCAATCACTTTGTTGTTTCCAATCAGCAAGGGAACACCTTTACAGTTTCGCCGATGACTTGCAGTCTGACGGGATCCCAGAAGACAGTGGTGTTATCAATCACAGGTTGGAACCGAGCCCCAGAAGCAATGAGGACCGCCTGAAGCTCGAACGGAACGATTTGGCGCAAACAATCAAGTTGTCCTGCACCAGTGGAACAGGAGAGATTCTGAGCGATGATATTGAGTTGTTGCTAGATCGCAGATGTCAGCACGTAACATAATTAAATTAATGTTTCCAAATTTGATTCGAACTCACTGTCTGAGCTTTGCATGACGGCGCCACGAATCAGAGGATCTCGCCAGTGAGCACCGAAATAGTACATTATCATTCCTGTATACAGCTAAGTAAACAATTTTCGCAGCATTGGTTGCATACTTACCTGCACCAACAGACTCTCCTGGAAGACATCTTGAGGAATTCACGCAAAGTTGAAACCTTGAAGAAAAACATACCTCCAAAGGTGATTTTCGTGGGATCACCCCCGAAATGAGCAATGTTGGTAACCGTCCACTCGACAGCGGCACGCGTGTTGAGAATGGCCAAGTTCTGTGTCTGTCTAACCTTCGCGATCTCCGGTGATACGGGGAATCTGAAAAGCGCCAAACGGCAGTTGTAGCCAACGTAAACGATCCCCTTGAAGGTAGTGACGATCCATCAGTCTTCGGGGAGGATGCCGCGTTGCCTACGAATCCACTCCCGCTGCGCTCTTATATCAGCTACAAGTCGCTTGAGCAGCATAAATTGTGCGACTGACAAAAAGCAGACGTAGATGGGCAAGCCTTGAGTACCGACAAGTGCCACGACGTTGAGAAAGAGGCAGTCCTCGTTCTGGACCTGCGTTCCATTCACTGCATTGCATTCGCCTTGTATACACGCTCCCCCCATCAAAAGTCGCGCTCTGCACGTATGAAGGAGGCGTGTAGGGTTGCGGGGGTAACCATCGATTCGCGCCACCGGTCGTGGCATCAAAGTGGATCCCATACCACTCATACAGGTTGACGGTAGTGTTCGCATCGAGGTAACTGCGGTATGTTCCAGTAGTCTTGTTTACGACGAAGGGATCGGGGAAACCTTGTTGGCCACACGCGAGTGGCGAGGCTCCCAACGCGATCGACATCGTCGAGAGGAGTTTTATGACTGGGACTCTCGAGACCACCTCATCCCATCGTCTATATTTTAAGATACATTAGACCACCAGTGTTTTTTGATGATTGTCCGAGTTACCGAGGTCGGATTGGTCACCAAGGACGAGTTTTTCGCATGTTGGTGTAGGATTGTCTACTCTCTGCGTCCCGCAGAAGCAGCATGATGGTATCACTGTTCCCACCGGGGATGTGATATGATGTACCTTTGACGATCACCAGTAGGAAGGGAAACGTTTTCGACGGTCATGGGTGCGGCGCAAACTGTACCCTTGACCTCAGAGGAATAATCACGTGTTTGAACGCCGTGAGCTGATGACAGGCACTTTTGCCCAGAGTGTGATCTGGAATTCATTGATGATACTTGCGTTGGTACTTTAGAGAAGCGAGTGACGTAACAGAGGGTCTTTCGTGCCCGTAGCTTGGAGAAAACTCGAATTAATGGAAATCCCTCCTGACACCCGACCGTGTCGGGGGACACAGGATGGACGCAATCAACTGGAGCATAGAAAACAGTGAGCTAATACATTGAAATCAAACGATGAGATATTGCAAACTCACCGGTAACGCGTAATCGCTAACCTAGAGAACAAACCCGAGCGAGGCTAAGCTGTTGAGATCTGAGACCTGAATCACTCAGGGACTGTGCACCGTGACTAGTCATAGAATACATGCTGACATCGCCCTCCCGAGCCGCCTTTCCGCAACGTGCACTTGGATGTCACGAGCATACTCAAGTGCCAGTTACAACGCACCTGCCACAGTACTTGAGAACCGAGGGAGAGAGGCAGGAACTTCATGTACCTGAATGGTGAGTGACAGTCCATGATAATATCTAGACATTGGACACGAAAGTGACCTGCGGCGCAAGTCCGAAGTATATATACTCCGAGCGACTGGTGAAGACAGTAACCCTGGTCGGTCTATAGACCCTGATGCACCCCGCGCCGTCCAAAGCGAAGCTTTCGATGCTAAGACCAGCTCCGCGCAGATAGCGGGAGTAACCGCAGTGGAAGAGATGTCGTGAAGGTTGATGGAGGGTATATATTCGAGAACAAGGGTGGGCGATTGAATGACACGTTCGTCTGGTGCTAGGAGCTGGCCTGCTACGATGAGACACGGGATAGCAGACCCTTGTCAAAAGGTCCTTCAAACGCTCGTGCGCTGTGACGTAAGAATCCATCATAATACAGTGAAGTGGATGGTTAGTTCTCTCCACTCAGATTTTTGGGCTCGTCGGAGTAGATTATGTCCTTTAAGCCTTTGTCAGATGGTTTCGAGTTCTGGGGGCAAACCACTGCAGCTGCCTGTTCACTGGAGGCATTCCATGGGTATGAAGTGTGTGAAGTTGTCTCGGCGATCCTCTCGTTTAGATAGCGAGGATTGTATACCGTGATTTACCATCTTCTCGGGATTCTCCACTTCGGGTCAATACTTTTTGTTACTGGCGTAGAAAGTTTACAGACGGCGATCGAGGGGTTCAACGAAATTTTCTGACCCGGAAAGACTAGCCCGAGAGAATCATTCCTAGTAGAAAGCCTGGGCTGATTCCTGAATGGTTCAACCAAACGAACTCGAGGTTGCAGCGTTGTCCTGTCTCACCTTGTTTGACTCATTGCGCATGCTATTCCACTAGGGGAGTGGATAGTCGACTGGTCCTGGTCAGGTTGAAGAGCGTGGTATTCGTTGCGCAGGTATCGAGAGATATGCAACAGGGTCACATCGAGACCGACCAGTGTGGTTCCCACGATCTCTGCTAGCATTTCCTCGCAATTCGGCAACTGCAAAGACACGGCACACAACCATGTCGAGTAATAACACTGTGAATGACCCGAGAGATGCATCGCGGGAGACAAGATTGACCCTTCCAAAGCCGTGGAAAGCAGAGTCTGTCGGTGAGTTACCTCTCAACGTTGTGCTTGCAAAAGCTTTTTATCCCATGGAGAGGCTGAGGATTCAGGGTTTGCAACTAACTCTCACTGTTATAGATGCAATGAGCTCGATGGGTATGTTCTTCGCTGGGATGGTGATGGTGACAAGGAATAGGTACGTTGATACATTGGTGTAGCTTGCTGGGCATCGTTGCTCACTCCTCGATGCATCGTGTCTCAAATGACCGGTCCGCGGTTCGTTTTGGGCAAATGGACTTATAGATACGTTGCATGGCCGGTTCTCATTCTTGCCATTAACGGAGTCATGAATCAGCACCCACTGCGCGCCAAGGAAGGGGGAAGTACGCCCTGGGCCACTCTCATGTGAGTGCCTAGCATTGTTCTCCGCACAATAGCTCCACTCCCGGATCATGGATTTCCATGAATGTCATCCATGGACTTTTTGTTCCACCACATTGTTTCTATTTCGCTGATCCGAGGTCCATGCTGCATGTCTTCGAGTTGCACTGGCGCATCTCCACCGAACTGTTTTGGGCACTATGCTCTGCACGTGCACATCATTGGCCGCCCGACGCATGTTTGGGATCCTTCCTGTGCGGATCCTGACCCACCCTCGGTGGTGTGGTGACACAGCTTTACCCCATCTACGCCCGGCATGTTGCTTGTTTCCGCTCACCGACGAGTTATGCGACGGTGTTTTTCCCCCCACATGACGCTGACCACGTTTTTTCTCGCAGGATGGCGTTGTTCGGCCTCGTCATCTCGCATGCGCCGCTGTTCACGTTGACCGATCCCACCACAGGAGCAATACGGTTTTCATAGGGGGGCCTCGTGTTGTAGGGACCTGTCCGTATATATACTACTACTAGACGAGCATGTAGATGTTGAATCGTCATTCCCTCTTACGACGCTGATATTGGTCACGTGCGAGGTGGGTTGTGGACGAGATGTTTATTTCGAGGCTGATTTTTATCATCGTGGTGGACGTGCAGCATGTCGACCACGCCCTGTACACCGCCATCCAAGCTGAGAACATCTTCCCAATGCAGAGGCGTACTCGCAGCGACTCGCTCGCTCTCGACGTCCTCCTCCTCGACCGTACCCTTCCCACGCGCGACGAGTCTAAGCCCTATTCCACTCCCTTCCAGACCTCCAAGACGCAGCCCGACATTCTCCAGCACCCACGCTGGCTCAGAATCCCCATTCGAGCCCAGACCCGCCCATCCCGGTCTCCCCACCCCACCCCCCCAGAACCTCTACCCCACTTTGGACATCGACTTGCTCGCCCTTGGCTCTATCGATACCCCCTCCAAGCGGCACGCACATCATCTCACCCTCGACTTGGATTTCACAACTTCCTGGACATTAGACATGCCCTCTTCTGCTTCTTCTGCCGTGTCCTACGCGACAGCCGCTACATCTGTACCTTCTCCGCCACCAAGTCCCGCCGAAGACGATGTGTTCCGAGTTCAAAGCCCCGCTGTGGCGGGGACATCCCTTAGACCAAATACAGAGCTCTCATTTGGTTTCACCTCCATTCCGGGGCCCGATCGTGCAGGGCCCTCTTCGCAATCGAGCGACATCCACCGGGAGAGCAGCGGATCGTCAACTGCGGACTCTGATCTCACAGTGCTGTTACAGCCAAGTCTCGCTGTGGGATTTGCACAACGAGACGCGCCCTCCCATGAGTTCGCTGAACAGAGATATCTCCGCTCCGCTATACCTACGCCGTACTATACCGCTCACTCTACCCCAGAACCAGAGCTTGTTGATGACGGGCCAAAGGCTGGTCCATCCCGTCTGCCTATTCTTGATACGAGCATAACTGTACCAACTATCCTATCTGCCCATAAATCGTCCCTTCCCGCCTCTCTATCAGCAACCACTCCACCACTTTCACGCGACTCGCTATCTGGGCGTCCCCCATCTCCTGCTCCCACAGCAGACTTTTCCATGATCTCTCCCCCCAGCAGCCCAACTTTCTATCAGTACACCTCCCAGTTGGCCGAGGAACCTGACGCCGATCCATTCCGCTCCCCCCACATTCGTGGCACTGCGACATTGCCGTTTCTCCGCTCCAACTCAACTTCTGTCGCAGGTTCATTCCATTTCGCTGTAAACGGCCGTGCGCAGAGCATGAGTGCTAGCATGGGCTTAGGGCCTGTCATGGGCAAGCCGAGGCGCACGAGGCCTGGAATATCTCGCCTTTGGGAATCCCTTGCTTCCCCTGCCAAGGGCTCGCCCCAAGCTTCGTCCATACCTCAGGATGCACGCCTCACGCCGATCCCCGCAGCTCGTGCGAAATCGAGTCCGATGCCCGGCTTTTCCGTTGTCCGGTGCAAAACATCACCCATGATGGGTGTTGGACGGAAACTAAAGGAAAAGCGTCGCATCAAACGCGTTAGGCGAGGTACGCTCGGGGTCGATACTGATGTAGATTATGGTGCCCTGGATCCGCTCGATGGCGAAGAGGGTGAGTTGGTCGGCTGTACATGTACTGGATGGGGAGACGGTGCATGCGTGTGCGGATACGGATATTGGGATGCCTACGAATACGGACACGAGAATACCCAGGAACCAGAGTGCTTGGGTGAAGGAGGAGGTCAGGATCAATTGTCCATGCGCTCGATGTCATCAACGCTGACACAACCCTTCTGATAACAGTTTCGAAGATCCCGACACCCCTTACCCGGCTTCCCCCTGAGCTTTTTCTGCAGGTTCTTTCCTACCTGCCGCTACGCAGCGTCCTCGCAGTTTCCTCAACTTGCAAAGCATGGCGTTCCCTCGCACTTGACAATGGCGTCTGGTGGGGGCTATGGCAAGCACGAGAAGGCGTTCCTCGTGTACCCAATCACGCCCCCAGTCAAAGCTCAGACCTTGGTCACCGCAACCAAGACTCCTTTGGAGGTTTCGGACGCCGTTATCGAGGTGTCAAGGACGAAGGTATCTACGGCCTTTCAATGCCTACCACTGAACACGAACATGACGGCGAACATTGGGACGAGCCGAGGGGATGGGCTGTCAACTTCGATCGGGCTAATATGAGGCTCAAGGAGACTGCAAGGCTTGGGCATGAGGGTGCGGATAAAGGGGTGTTCATATACCCCGCCGAGAAACGCGGAGAAAAGGATGGTCACCATTCGGATGCTCCTTCCGAGGAGGGAGATAGGGATGAGCACGAGGTTGAGAAGCAAGAAGCGATGACGCCATCGGAACCGCAACCAATATCAAGACAAGCCCCTCTCATGCTCGATTGGCATAGCCTATACCGTGGTCGATCAACTCTTGAACAGCGGTGGCGGGATCCCGAGGGCGAACCCCGGGTGCTCAGAATCGATGGTCACCGGGACAGGTGGGTCATTGATCATTCGCCTTCGCCATGACTTGACTTGCTCTCACCAGTGTTTACTGTCTCGACTTTGATTCGTCGCGTATCATCTCCGGTTCACGAGACCGGACGATCAAGGTTTGGTGCATCAAGACTGGCAAGTGTGTTGCTTCCTTTGAAGGCCACACAGGCAGTGTACTGTGCCTCAAATTTGAACGTGACTGGGATCTGGGAAGCGAAGGGGTCTGCCGTGGCTTCATGGTCAGCGGAAGCAGTGATTGCACTGTGTGTGTCTGGGATATTGTCTCCACACCTGTAGGGCCCGGGGAGAGAAGCAGTGTCCCCTCTGCCGGTGGAAGTAGGCCAGGAAAGTCGAGAGACTCCTACGCGACTGCAGCCGCTGGGAGCCTTGGTCCCCCTAGGAAGATATCTGCGGAGATACGTAAAGTTCTCCGAGGACACTCGGGAGGTGTACTGGACTTGAGAATGGACGAAAAGTGGATCGTCTCGTGGTAAGTTCTTTCCGTGATTGTCGGACTGACACTATTCATATTCGACATAGTTCCAAGGATGCTTTAATGCATGTTTATGACCGGAAGACGTTGACTCTCCATACGGTCTTGCGTGGACACGAAGGCCCGGTGAATGCCGTTGGACTAGAGAACGGCCGACTTGTTAGCGCAAGCGGCGATGGGAAGATGATGCTCTGGAATGTTGAAACAGGTGAATGCATCCGGGTGTTTGAGGGGCACGAGAAGGGATTGGCTTGTATCGAGTTCAAGGCACGTATCCGTATCCAGCAATATTAAATTCGCTCATTGGTGTTACAGGACGGCCTCATCCTGAGCGGATCAAACGACTGCACGATCAAATTATGGCGTGCCTCGACTGGTGAATGTCTACACACGTTTGCTGGACACACATTGCTTGTCAGGGCTCTTTGTTTCGACCCCAGGACTGGATATATCGTGAGTACGAGCTACGACAAGAGTGTCAGAGTATGGGAATGGCACGGGGAAGCGGTGGACAATAACGTCTCCCAGCCTGGGGCGGAGCCACTTACCCGGAAAACTAAAGGCGTGGGCCGATTGGTTCGAGAGTTCAGGAACCTCCACGCTAGTCATATTTTCGACGTCAAGTTTGACGTTGGGAAGATCGTCAGGTAAGTTTTTTTTGCTTTTCGGGACCGGGCCGTTTGCGGAAGTAGAGCTGACTTCTTATTCCCTTCTCGTCAGCACCTCACATGACCAAAAGATCGTGGTCCTGGATTTCTCGTACGGAATCGAGGGCGCCGAACTGTTTGCGTGAGGGTGCATTCCGTTCTTTTTTGACCCTATTTTTCCTGGATTGGGTTCGTCCACACACTGTGAGAACGTGGTCGGGAGCGCCGGAACCGCCCGAACTCCGGGACTGGCATAATGACAAGGTTCTGTATCTCTCAGCTGGCGTGGAGAACTTTATGCTTTTATCCTTAAGAGACCCCCCTTTTTTCTTCTTCTCCGATTGGTTATCTGGGACCATGTTTTCCATCCATAATGATATCTATTTATTTACGCATCCCGCAATTTTCTTGTACTTATGTATCATACCAACCCCGCATCTTTTTGTCTTTTTCTTTCCACTTTGCCTTTAAGAAAATGTAATGGTAAGCTTCCCCACGTCAAGGTTTGATGCTTTTTTTTTGGAACTCGAGGGATTTGAGGGCAGGTATATCTCCCTTGTGGGTCTCCGCGCGAGTTCATTAATGAAGCCTAAGATGATCTTGAAAGGTTGAGATGCAACGGTGCCAAGGTGTGCATACTGATCGGATGATACGAAAACCAAAGAGATATAGATGCGGGTCCGACTTGAAAAGGACCGATATGATGATTAACCCAGCTTGATGAGCTACAGCGCTAAGAGGTCATTTTGGACCTCGAACGCATCTGGAGTGATTGGAAAACACACAAGATGACATTCGTAACAAGTTGTATCACCTACAGACAGGATGCATGATGAAAGAAGATGACAATGATAAGATGACAATGATCGCGTGGTGCATATAATGGTTAGACAAGAAACGCGGACGTGTTGCGATATAAGTGGGATATAAAACACAAGAGGATGCAGAGGATACAGGGGGGGAAAGCAGGTTGAAAGATTATTACATTACAACGCTCCAACTTTTAAACCAGGAACCCAAGAAGGGACCCCATCGAGAGATGGAAAAAGGACGTGCCATCGAAAAACGCTATTCATCAGCCACTGTTGCCACGACCTTGTTTCTTGATGTTGACGCTGATGCGACGTGCGTGGCCTACTCGCTGGTTTTTCGGAGGTCGATAAGGGAATTCGTGCTCCTGAGTGACCGTCGGCCTGTCAGTGGTGGTCATCAATACCAGATCGCCAGTCAGCGCGGACGGCGGTGAAAGTGGGAGTGCAAGAACGTCCTGTTGGATAGGCGACATTTGGTAGTCCTCGAGTCGGGGAATGACAGGCAGTTCGGTGGGCATCATCGGGTCCGAAGCAAAAGGATCAAAGGAGGTCTGGGGACGAACATCCATTGTTTGATTGGGAATGTCGTAGTAACCTGCAGGCAGGGTAGGAGGTGCATAGTACGAGTATGCAGGAGGCATTGCATGATGATATGGAGCTGGGTGGACAGGGACTGCATATGTCACCGGAGCAGGCGCGGGAACCGAAGGCACTGATGTTGGAAAGTATGTTGTTCCATTCACTTCATACGTCCCTAGCGGAAGGCTAGTCCGAGTTTCACTTGGTGGTACCGTTTGTACTTGAGGTTGGGGCGGGGGATAAACACTGTGCTGCACGACCGAGGATGGGGCTGCAGTAGCGGGAATAGGCATAACGGTCGTTGCGGGTATAGTGGCATAGTATGGCTGATATGGTTGCCAAGTGTAGTTGGGCCAATACGTGGGTTGGTCTGAAAGGTCATTGAGAATGATGGCACGCAAGTAGAGGTAACGTGAGGACGAACACGGCGCCAGCTTGGCTTCAGTGTATCGAGGAGGCTCCGAATGCTCCTGGCTGATAACGGGCGGAGATGGTAACTGTGTACTCATCAGAACGCCACCACTGATGGCTCGCCCTTCTTCTCCGTATACATCAGTTTCGGATGGTGGTGCTCGGTCCGCCTTCGGAACACCCGCAGAAGATAATGCAGCTACGTCATGGTGACTAACAACGATGAGTTAAAACTCCCACACAGTGGCGTCTACGAACTTACAATCTACATTGTGTTCCGGCTGGACACCAGCCCCCTGTCCGAATGAAATGTCTACACGGATACCTCTTTCGTCTGCTGAATTGCCTAGTATCTGGCATCTGTTCCGAAGAGGTACAGTCAGACGTAGAGAGCAGGAGAGAGGTTGACGGTGATGGATCCTCGTCAATGAGCTCTGGTCCTTGGAACCGTGGTGGCGACCGCCGTGGCATCTTTTTCTGAGTTCCCTGCTGGTTAGAGAGTGCAAGTAGTTGTGGCAGAAGCGCGTTCCAGTTGAAGAGCTGTTGCGCAAGTAAGGAAGGAGGGGGATTGATTTTCGACGCAGGATCATGGAGGAAGCTACACTTTTGACCAAAAGGGCAGTCTCCGCTGACGAAGTTGCGACACAGCTTCGCTTTTGTGGTAATCAGTCCCTGTTGCCTTTTGATTCGACCAGGTGGACTCACTACGATACTTTGGATGACGCGATCGTGTTGCACTCATCATGGTTAAGACGCGTGTTCTCGGAACCACGGCAAGCAGAAAGGCGTTTTGAAGGTGCAGGGGCACAAAGAAGCACTCGGAGACAAAGACTGAGACGACGGGTCGTTTCAGGAGTGAAAAGGATAGGGTGGATGATGCATCTGTGACGGACACGACGAACGCCTTTTAAAAAGATGAGATGCGGTCTACACGTGTGCGGCACGCGATTATCCCAACCACTGGGGCCACAGTCCCCCTATTGTCCGAGCGTGTTCAATAAACACAAGCATCACAGGGCGGACGTTGGAACAAAGCGTTCGACAGGTCCTAGCAGTGGCGCATAGCAATGACTGTTTGGGAGGTTCGGTACCAGACCACCTGGTCAAAGCGTCTCACGTCAGCTGTAACCGGGCGAATGGAGCAGCGGACGGTGGGGACATCAAGTGGCGATGTGGAGGCTCAGGACGACTGGCGGGGCTGAGGTTGAGCAGTTACTTGGTGACCAAACGCGTTCAACTTGCACTTTCTTTTTTTTTTCGCGCTGCCTCCTCCGAGCGCTCGGCGTACTTACCCACACTGCACATTGCATTACGTAATCTTAGTTGACCAAAGCGACGAACGGACACTGCAGACTCCCGTAAGACGCGAAGACACATAACATCATGGCCGGCCCATTCTCGACCCTCTGACTCTTCGCTTTGCCCGTCAGTTCGCATACCTGGTGGGAATACTATGCACGGTAATCACGCGGGTGGGAATTATAATCACGCTCGGTCCCACCAGAAAATTTAACATTGACTAGGCAACATATGTAGCCGTCAGGAAGCCCGCTTGGAAGATATGTCGCTGCGCTATTTCAACAACATTTGCTCCCAGGCCTTCATACATGACCTAGCGAACCCGGGTCGAACCTAATGCAATTCACGTTATCCGGTGATTTTCACAAGGTAGGATGACGGGTTGATGCGAACCTCGCGAATATAAAATAATAGCGGGGTGATACAGCGGTCCTGATACAGGCTGATAACACAAGCAAGCAAAGCAATGAATAGCGACGCCGGGAGACGACGGATGCAGTCAGAAAGTGGTTGTCCGTGGTTGTGCAATTAAAGCGACCATGCATATGAAATAGAGAGTGATATGAAGCTGCGCAAAGCGACAAAGCGGCATCCAACATCTCCCGTAACAAGGCTTTGAATATATCAGAGCCTCTCTCGGGCATATTTATGAATACCGAGAGGCGGCCAGCGCACACAAAAAAAAATTATAGAGGCAGTGCCATCGTCTGGGACATCAGAGAGGCGCTGTGACCGCCTGGATCGACCATGTGATGTGTACGTTTTCGCGGCGGTAAACCTGTGACATCTTGAAGGACTGGAGTACCTCAATGAGTTAGATTATACCCTCGGTCCATGACAACGTGGACACATACCGTGAATATCAACCTGACCACCCAGCTCCCAGCTCCGCGAGTGCTTGCGCTCGGGCTTGAAGGAGTCGCTTGATGATCGCATCTACTCAGTAAATTCAGGTCCAAGGAGATGGAAAGAGAAATTTCCCTACTTCGGACTGGGGAATGGCTTCCAGTGCACCCGTATATGAGTTCGACACATCCGGTTGCCGCCAATCGAGCGACCTAGGGCTGTTGTGGGTCATCATGTCAACCGAAGGCCTGCGTTCCGCAAGATGGTGTGACGAATACTGTCAAGGCATAGAGTTAACCGGCCATCTCATCCGATGAATACCTCAATCTTACGTCTTGCTGATTATGTTGTGGATGCTGTGTATGTTGGGAATTCCCAACATCCTCTTGCGGCAAGGATGGATGACGTGCATATTCTTTGTCGTGATCTTGTGAGAACCACGGAGAAGGGGGGTCTGAATGCCCATCTTACGTACCGACCGTTGTCTGTGTTCGTGAGAGTAGTGCAGACACTGATTAAACCATTTAGTGTAATGTTCTCGCGCCCTTGGGCCATAGCACTTACTCAATTCATCACGATGTTGTTCGGCAAGGGCGACCTCTCGCCTCGCACGACCTTCGGCTTCCAGACATGCGGTATACCGCTGGAATGCGTCTTGGGCCTGTGATTGCGCCCGGGACAATGTGGCCCTGGCATCCTGCAGGAATTGACCTTGCAATACAGTCAGACCTCGCTGCCACGCCATACTATGTGCCAGATATCCTCTCACCTGATGCTCGAGCCTCTTGTATCAGCTGTTCATACGTCGCTGTGGACGGCGACGATGGGGGTCTGATGAGATGAGGACGATGCGATGTCCCCGGTGAATGTACATAATTAGGACTTGAGACACTGGAGGCGTTCTCTGGACGGCGAACTTTTTGATTCACTAGATCCAGGTAGCCGGGGAGGGAGTTTTGCATACCTGGCTGCAGGCGTGCCATCTGGTCGACTAAACCAGGGGGAGGGTATCCTGGGTCAGATAATTCAGGCGTGGACACTTCCATCGAGTCTTCTATATGTGGAGGCTGCGCACCCGGCCCGAGATGGCGAAGGCGAGGATTGTGAGGGGTACCCGCATCATGTCGCTCGATAAATTTTCGTAGAAAAGTTAATTCGATATCATCGGGCATGATATAAGGAGGGCCCTGAATATCGCCTTTTTGCATGAGTACCTCGAGATGGGACATGGTTTTATCTTTCAGCTGCTGCAGCCATTCATGCAGCTCCATATGGTCCTGGTCGGCACGAGCATCACTGTGCGTCGAAGAATGAAGGAAGCGCATTCATGTCAATGACAGGAACTACACGAACAGGCGGGAGACGTCGTTACTGACTAGTCCTGGCGTCTCCGTGCTTTTCTCCAGTATGTTTTGGTGAGTTTGAGAGCACGATTTACCTCGTTGTCGAGCGTTCGATACCACTCGCTTGAACGTCGATTCAGCTTGACGGAGAGCACGCCGGGCTGGACCCGTAGCTGTAGCACGCAGCGACCTTCCTGGTCAGGAGGCCCCAATGCACCCTTCTGACCTTGATTACCGCGGGTAGCACCTCTCGAAACGTTGCCCAACTCGGGCCAGGGAAGGTCGTCAGGTGTTTGCATCGGCAGCGCTGAATCTGGACAGTCGGATTCGCGACCTTGCAGTTGCAAACTAGGCACTCTGGCAACGGGGGGGTACAGCCAAGGACCTCGAAGAAACTACAGAATTGCAGAGATGTCAAGGAGGATAATAACGGTAGGGGTGGAGTTAAAACTCCTGTAAGATAATCACCCAACGTTCTTATAATCGGCATTGTACAAGGTGCAAATCGTCTGAGTGCCCTTGCCTTAGCGATGCCGCGTTCACTGGGACACCGCCCCCGAATTAACAAGGCATCAGGACCCCCCTGGGCGGGATGACATGCCAACATACTCATGGCCCCCCCTCTTCCCCTCGTGGTTAGATCTCCTGACACCCTTTTTGACAGGCACTTGGGAGTCGTCGTAAGGCTGGGCAAGATCCTGGATTGTCGGTGCAAGGCTGAAAATGGACAACTCTCACGTTTATATATCATTCACGACATTGATCGCTCACGGGTCCAAAGGTACTAATTCGCACTTTTCATAGCTATTCTTGTAATCATACAAGCGATTTGGGTATTTTCCGTACATGACATGGACACAAGCTCATCGAATCAAAGTTCCGGTCGTCGTGATGTGAATGAAGCTAAGCTTCATGGACAAGAATGGACTCGTATGGCTGTTCAGTGGCATTTGAGAACGAAGGCATTGCCATTCCGTCATGCTGAAAAATCGACACCTTGCGCCAGAGGCGCAGCGTCCGAAAAGTTGATAGTGCATGCACTCCAGCGCACATATTCTTTCCACGCATCACCGCCTGACTCGCGGCCCCTAAAAAGATCGTGAACCTCAGTATACGACTGACTGAACCGTTGAACTTACCAGCCGGTGCTCTACAAGAGACAAACATTGAAGGTGAGGAAGACATCCAATTGCTCGCGAGTGAAACAACGGACCTTGTTGCCTCCAAACGCGGCACCGATCTCGGCTCCACTAGTGCCAACATTCACCTGAATACGGGTGTCAGAAAGCCACGCACCCGCAGTCAAACCGGGAAACAAACATTAACGATCCCAGTGTCGGAACCTTCTGGACCAATCCATTTCCCAAGGTTACGCATGTCCCGCGTCCATAAGCTACTGGAAAGTCCTTGCGGAACAGCATTGTTCCAGCCAATTGCCTGTTCGAGTTCGTCGAAAACACCGACATTCAATATGGGCGCAAACGTTTCCGTGCTCCAGAGAGTGTCCGTTGGATTGACAGATTCAGGAATCGCAATCGTAGGCTGTACAAAGTTCCCCTGGCGAAGGCCATCCTGATCATATCGTTGTCCACCTGTCAGTATCTGAGCACCCTTCTCTCGAAGGTGCTTAACGGCGTTGGAATAAATTCCAACTGCGGCGCTAGTGTGCAAGGGCCCAAGCAGCGTGCTTCCAACGAGGGGGTCTCCAACCCTCACAGAAGCATAAAGTTTCTGGAGTGCATCAAGGAACAGTGGGGCAATATCGCGATGAAGAAACAGTCTCCTTGTCGATGTGCAACGTTGCCCTGCAGTGCCCACGGCACCAAAAAAGACCGCGGGCACAGCCATAGATAAATCTGCATCAGGCATAATGATTGAAGCTATTTGACGATTGTAAGCCGAAAAGAGAAACTGGGTATCTCGGGTCAATCATGATAGACCCAAAATCCATACCATTGTTTCCTCCCAATTCCAGAATTGTTTTTCCAAAACGAGACTGAACCGCCTTGCCGACCACACGGCCAACAGCTTCGCTGCCAGTGAATGACACTAGAAGTGATACGGTTAATATAAAGGAAACGGGGGCGATGTCGGACACCTAACCTAATGGGATATCCGCACTATTTACGACAGCCTCACCGAGGTCCTTGCCTCCGGTAACAAGGGTAGAGGCAGCACCTGGAATGCCATTGCGTTCTAATACGTCAGCAATTATCTTTGTCACGGCGATAGCACAGAGAGGTGTAGTAGGCGAAGGTTTCCAAACATTTGCATTTCCTGCTGCAAAAGACAGAGTGAAGTTCCTGGGGTGGTGGTAAGATCCGACTGGATGCGCAAGAGGCAAGGAAATAACTTCAAACACGTACCACCCGTAGACTGCGACAGGGAAGTTGAATGCTGTTAAAACACCGACGACGCCGAGAGGATTTGGCACTATACGTAGAAGAGAGTTAACCAAAACGAAGCGACCAAAGAGGAAAAGGCCACTGAGAATTGTGCTAACCTTCTAGAATAGTGTGACCAGGGCGTTCGGATGCCACGACCCTGCCATTCATCATTCGCGACAAGCCGACGGCATAGTCACACTAGTACAAAATCGAATGACTCAGCAAAGTGCTGGGGTGACCATAGCATGCTCCGACGTACAATATCCACAAATTCTTGTACTTCGCCGATGCCTTCTGTCCTGATCTTGCCCATCTCGAGGGATACGAGTTCACCAAGTGCATCCCGCTAAAAGAAACCGAACGATAAGCAATGGGACATATAACAGTTGATGCGTCTCGCCTTGGCCGCGAGGGCTTCTCGGATCTGTCTCAGCACATCTCCACGCTGTGGAGCGGGTAACTTCCTGAGAAATAAATGTGCTTCTTTGGACTTGTCCAGGGCTTCGTGCAGTTCGCGTGGTGAGGCCTACTCCGGAATCAGCCTGGCGGCGGTGATAGTGATGAAATGAAGAGGACGCACCGACTGGACACGTGCCAAGACTTCACCAGTGGTTGGACAGACGCTCTCGAGAATGTCACCGGTTCCTCCCCATCTTCCGTCATACACTCCTGGTACCTCCGTTGTGAAGGGTATGTCCAAAGCGCCGAGAATAGTAGAGGCTCTCGCCGACAAATATCGGACACTAGACCTGCTGGCGCGGCGGGCACAGCGAAGAGATATGACTGCGTTTCGTGACAGCATAAAGGCAGAGACAATGAGATTATTCCGCGGTCCGCAGTAGTGTTAGTTGTTTGTGCTGGCAGTGAACCGTCCATGATCCGAACCCAATTACATAGTCTAGGTACAGCCACGTGTTGGAGCGCCTCTGCCAGGGAGCTTCGCCATCACGAAGGGCGAATTTGAGTTGTCCTCCTTCCCGTGCACAAAAGTAAGTTCAGTTTCAGCTCTCATATTATAGTAATTTACACCGCTCGGCCGCCTGGAAAGGGCTGGAATGCTTCTCGCTGTGGCCGGGGTCTAGGAGGCCCATTTCGGATCTGATCTTCGTTGCGATGATGCGGAATCTCTATCAACCGTAACCTGCTGACAGGGGCACCCCAGCGTGGAAAGCACGGAAAACAATCATCCCAGGCCACCCCTTGCTGCACCTCTCACCCTTGTGCCACTAGGCCGGCGGTCCCTGCCGGCTCCAAAATCTCCCCCTCGGAGGTCCAAGGCTAGAGCAGGGCACTTTGCCTTGTCACACAACGGTTTTCGAGACATTACGAAAAAAAAGGAATATATGCTTCTTGGGATGAGATGACCGTGAAGCCAGCAGGCGTCAACTTATTCTTTGCCGCAGCTCCTCCTCTTGCGTCCCTTTTCCTCTCTGTCGGCGCATCAGACTTGTCTGATTCAAATCCATTGGCTCAGCCTCCATCACAGAGAATATGTCGTCCATTTCACGATCCGGTCGTGCCTGGTCCTGATTCAACTCTGGGTTTTCCTATCTGGGCTGGTCAATGGACTGTCTCGTGACATAGTCATGACATGGTCATTTTTACTCGAATTACAACCTCTCAAGATCTGCCATATGTCTGTCACAGTCTAGCGTGGTTTTACTAATCTTGTGTTGTTTGCCCACCCAGTCAGTCTGCCGCGACCCTTTCGATGGGAAATGAGGCCTTGGTCTACAAGTTCTTGTTGGTACTACGAAGCGGTGCGACGACGTTCTAAGGCAGGATCATCCTCTCCCAACACAGTAGAGGGACGTGATGACGATATGGCGTAAGGTGCATCATTGCACTGTGGGTGTCCACGCAACCATCGGTGAGAACTGTGGAAATGGTTTGGGGGAAACGAGATTGACAGAGCTGCTCCCTTCGTCTGACTTGTCCAGAAACTCTATTCGCGGCCCTCCTCTCGCCAGTAACGACCATTGTTCCCTGAATGTATGCGAGCTTATTGTACTAGCTTGATGAAGATTCGTTCTTGGGCTCTTGATCCTCGGACAATGTCAGCGGCATCGGATCCGATGTTTCCACGCGCCCCAGTCCCTGAATCATAGCCCGTCTGCGGAGGGTGGCGAACAAAAATAAGATAAGTGTCCGAATACCCGGGGGGTTGTTACAGGCCAATCGGCCAAGTCCGGCACGGAGATGAAGCTTAACTTTTGGTTCGGCGAATATCCTCTGATGAGTACGAGATGCTGCATATATATATATTTATCACCTGAGAAAGACCCACACACAGCGTGTCGGCCTCCGTCTGCAAATCTACCCCACTTGCTCCATGGGGCTTCCACTGACCTCCGCATATTTCGGGAGTTGATGGGGGTATCGTCCCCACGTCTCCCCCGTCGGCTTTGTCGACGGCCACGAGGCGCTCTTAGTTGAGGCCCACAATCGCGGATCGCGATTCCGGTGTCGGTACCATTACTGGGCAGTTGGACACCTGACCTTTGCGTCCGCGGGTGGGAATGCGCCGAATAGTGCCCGCCAGCCGGTTAGGCCTAACTGGGGAAGATGAGTTAGCTAGTCCAGACATTGTTGATGGGAACTTAAAGTGCTGAGCCACCAATAGGGTATCAGTTTTCCATGACGGAGAGGTACGTGTGTGTTCGCTAGGAGCGTGGCTCTGTATGCAATACTACTGCCGAGGTCTTTTTTCGACAGCATATCTCCAAGAAGAATAGCTCCGTGAGTTGTCTTCATATACTTCAAGTTACATTTCGGGTCTAGTGAGAACCATCGCAACCATGGATTAAGACAGGAAATACCCCAAGAAAGTTGTGGGGTCTGTCTGTATGGCTAGCATGGTATATGAAGGGCAGTGAGGGGTGCATAATATTTTTAATCTGCTATCCGGCCAGCAATATTGACATAGATCGCATCCCTATAGGCCGGAGAAAAAGGACGGTTCAGCATCAATCTCATTCCGCCCTTTCTTTTTCATTCCCACCAACGAATCCTTTTCGCCCTTTCTTTTCCTTTTCCTCTCCTTGGGCGCATCAGAATCGGAATCCTGTGGTTCATCCCCTGGCCTAGCTTCCAGAGCCTCACGACTGCTGTCGGAGTGTGCCTGGTCTTCATCACCAGTGTCTTCCTTATCTGGATAAATTTCTCGGTTGGCGGGCGCGGGCGCATCGAGCTCTTGGTCGCCATCGCCATTCTCATCCTCATCCTCGAAAACATCTTTGAGATCTGTCATCTTGAGCGTATCCTCGTGTCCCGCACTGCCTACCCATCTTCCTTCACCGTTTTGGTCGACTGTCATCCTTTCGATGGGGAACGACCCGTGATCGGCAACGATACCGAGGAGTTTGGTAGGAAATAACTGCACAGCCCGTAGAAGACCATCCGATGATCCTGTAAGGATAGTGGAATGGGAGGATGGATAAGAGGACGGTAGGGCACAGAGTGCATCGATGGATTGTGGGTGTCTACACAAGTTAAGATGAGAAACAGCGATTGGATTTTTCAGTGTCGTGACCTACCCAGGAATTCTGTCGACACAGTCACCCCATCCTTGACTACGATTGAATATCGAAAGGATTCCCAATTGTGTACCAACGACGACTTTTGTCCCGCTACAAGTCCCAGAAAGGAAGTCCACGAGTCCAACATAAAGCGGATGAAAGAGGGACTTACTTTCTTATAGCAACGATGGACAGCAACTCATCCTCCTGATCCTCGGACCGGGCAAGCGGCTCCGATTTCTTTCCACGTACATCGATCACTGACAGTGTGCCATCTGCGCTTTGTGTTGGGAGAATGGGACAAAAATAAGTGAAAGATGGAGAGAGAGCAGTTGCTATGGGCTGAATAACTACCTTGTGGATACGAGCTGCTTTTTGTCGCCGAGCCATAGAAAGTCGGAGATAAAATCAAAGTGGTGGGTATACCGACATATTTCCTGTGGTCTTCGCGGATCCCAAAGCTAGGATACAATGTGTATAGGCAGGGGTCGCTCACGTGGAAAGAGACAGACCTTGATCACACCGTCGTCATCGCCGGTGCAAAACATGTTGGGGAGGAGATATTTCATGCGATTCACAGGTGAGCTACTCAGCCACTGGCGATGTTAAGGGACGGGCCGGGCGCTGCGAGGGTGAGGTACTTACTCGTGCGCATCTTTGCGTGTGTCAGATATTGTGCCTGTGGATGTGTCGAGGGTGCTATGTGTGTTGGGATTGGCAACGCCCGATCAAGGAGGGTAAACGTACAAGATGGACTTGGCCTTTCCTGCGGCAAAGAGGTGGGAGCCGTCCTGGTCGGTGGCAAGACACCGACAAGAGCGCTTGGAGGGCCTGAGTGAGAAAGTTTGGTGGTGCTGACCTTGCTCGTCGTATCGAAACGCCTTTACCGAGCCGTTGAGGAGGCCGGTGTATACGGTCGTGTTTGAAGGATGAAAAGCAAGGTCGAATATCTGTGAACCGACTGGAATATCTGGCATTGTAATAATTAGTGTTGATGGTGGGCGTTGCCGAGTGCGGTGTCAGCGCAACCGATGTGAGCGTGTGTCTGGGCTGTCAACTTGTGTTTTCTGTCTCTCCTCATCCATGGGCGTTTCTTGACCGATGCGTCCAATCTTCTTCTGCTTTCTCTTTTTCTTCTTCTTCCTTGCCATCGTCCTTGCTCACTCCGTCGCCCTTCACCGCGACGTCCTCTCCACCCGATACCAGAGGTCCCTCATTGGCGCTCGTCCTTGGGCACGCCCACTTTCAAAGCCCACCCTTGGTGACGATGCTGAAGACATAAAGCTCGTCGACATCGTCCTCGTCGCATCCATCGACGGCAGTTTTCACGCCGTTAATCGTACATCCGGTCAGCGGCTATGGTCCATGTCCGCAGCAGCCAGCGATATCCCTTCCAGTCTCGCCCCGCTCGTCCGCACTAAGCACGCCACCATTGACTACGACCTGACTGACGACGACGACGCTCACCAGGAGCTCTACATCATCGAGCCCCAGACCGGTGACGTATACGTCATGGCAACTCCTACCAGTCCGTTGCAGCCCCTCTCTGTATCCATGTCGCAGCTCGTCGAATTGTCTCCTTTTAAATTCGACAGAGAAGATGACGAACGTGTGTTTGTTGGCAAGAAAGAGACCTCGCTCTTGTCCATCGAACTAGAAACCGGCAAGGTCAAGACGATTAACGCCGAATGTCCCTGGAACCCTTTTGAGGACCTCACTCAAAAGGACGAGCTCGACTTGGATGAACTCGAGGATTATCTGTCAAAGAATGATGAAGCTATCCCCACAGAGGTCTTTGTCGGCCGTACAGGTGAGCCCTTCATATGGCTCAAATAGCTCAATTTCAGAATATGGTCGAAAAAGATTATCATGTCGCCATTTACACTCGCTCCCCATCCGGACGTAGGCTACCAATTCACAATCTCTCTTTTTCCTCCTATGGGCCCAACATGCAGGACAACACCGTCCAAGCTGCCTACCGTCGCACTCCAGACAACATCTACATCGAATCCCTACCCAACGGTCAAATCATGTCATTCAAAGCACGAGACAGCGATTCATTAGACCCATACATACGGCGAGAATCTCAAATTTTGTGGGCTCTGACCTTTGACAGTCCAGTGTAAGCGATCCCTTAATGGTGCTTTCTGACACAGTCCCTGATTGTCATGACTCCCGTAGCGTGGCAGTCTTCGATGTTCTCTCAAGTTCTAGACGATCGGGGCCTTTTGTGCTCATGCAACCTTGTCCGCCAATCTCAGATGTTCTCCAGGGCTTTGACGAGTCCTCTGCAGCGTCGATTTATGATCCAGACACGGCCTATGTTGGTCTCGTGGAGGAAACAGGTTCACTGTTCGTCATAGGTAACGACCACTTCCCACTGATCGCTTTCGGGGACACCGAATACAGCATCAATTCCCGTGCCATTGACCCACCACCCTCTGCCAATCCCCGCACAGACCTCCCAGACAGAGTCGATGCTATTACAAAGCGTCGCAAGCTCAGAGAACTGTGTGCCGAATCACCCTTTGACACACGGTGTCTGACTGGAAAACGTCCCTTGGATGCGTCATCCCTCAATTCAAGACAACTCCCCGGCGTCCCTTCCGCTGAGCTCCCACTCGAGATCGACTTGGCACGAAACAACGTCATCGATTCAGCAGAACCCCTCCCAGATATCCCTGATACCACTAATAATCTGTCTACGACCGTACCTTCGTGGACATCTGTTGCGAGTGTTATAGGGGAAAGCTTCAAAATGTCCGCCGCCCTTGGTACTGTCCTTCTGGCGATGATCTTCGGATCGACCTGGCTATTCAGAGACATGCTTCCCCTCGACAAATTATACCTATGGACTCGGAGTGCATCAATTCCATCCTCAATTACATCTCAACCCGTCGCTATGGAAGTGTCACCGGCCCCCCCATCGGTAGTCAACGGGGAAAGTCATGATATGACAACCCCTCCACCATCATTACCGTTAGACGTCAGGACACCCTCGTCCACCTCTATACCTGTTTCAGCGGAACCTGTAGCTCAATTGACAGATTCACCCACTCTCTCGAAGGCGATCTTAGACTCACCTGGCGTACCTACCGTCGATGACATCGAGGAGAGCGAACGGGAAGGGGACGCTGCTGATGCAACACCCAAAAAGCGGAAGGTTCACAGACGACGAAGAGGAAAGAAGGGAAAGGGAAGCAACTTCACGGCTGCAGGTGCTGTTGATGATACCGAAGGGGAGAAGGACGCTGAGGGTGTTACGGGATCAAAAGAGGACGGTGGTGGGAGCGCCGGCGAGGAAAACCCAAGGCATCCTCGTTCAGCAACGTTGGTTGTTCAGTCGACACCCCAGCCCACCGCACCTTCGCTCGTCGTATCCGATACAGTGCTTGGTGAGCTTCCTTATCTACATTCTTTTCCAGCGGGTTTAACTGGTTTGGAGCGGCTGACTGATGGGTGTTCCCAGGATTCGGTTCGCATGGGACTGTGGTGTACAAGGGTTCTCTCCAAGGGCGTTCAGTGGCCGTCAAACGCCTCCTTCAGGACTTTGTCACGCTTGCTGCCCGCGAGGTTAGCATTCTGCAGGAATCAGACGACCACCCAAACGTCATCCGATACTACTATCAAGAATCTCAGGGTAACTTCCTCTACATCGCTCTCGAACTATGTCCCGCCTCGCTCGCAGATGTGATCGAGTCCCCAGATCAACACCAGGAAATCGTCGTGACCTTTGATCCTAAACGAGCGCTTCGGCAGATCACGTCGGGATTACGCCATCTCCACTCACTCAAAATCATACATCGCGACATCAAGCCTCACAATATCCTCATCTCGGCTCCTAAAAACGGTGCAACCGGGAAGGATGGCGGGAGGAGAATGTTGATATCTGATTTTGGGCTTTGTAAAAAGCTTGAAGTTGATCAGACAAGCTTCGCGCCGACCGCGCAGGGCGCACATGCTGCTGGTACGGTGGGCTGGAGAGCCCCCGAGCTTCTACGTGGTGATGTGAAACTCGACGATTCACTGAACGATGACGGGTCACAATCATCCGTGGACAGTACAGGTACCGTCGTCAACGGGGGGTCATCCACGCCCAGATCAACGATGCGTCTAACGAAAGCTGTTGATCTTTTCGCATTGGGGTGTCTATTCTACTACGTCCTCACGAATGGGTCGCATCCGTTTGGGGGCAAATTCGAACGGGAGGTGAACATCATCAAAAACGTAAAAAACCTGGATGGGTTGGAGAGGTTTGGGGAGGAGGGTTCAGAAGCTGTTGACCTGATAGGAAGGATGCTTGATCCGGAGGCTTCTCGTCGGTAAGTTGAACCCACTTTTTTTTTTCCGCTCTTGCTTCTGACTCGCCTCTTTCCTGTGGTTCGCCTTACACAGACCCGACACCACATCCTGTCTCGTACATCCCTTCTTCTGGGATCCAGCGCGCCGACTAAATTTCTTCCAAGACGCATCAGATCGATTTGAAATCATGTGTCGAGACCCTCGGGATCAGAGTCTCGTCGTACTCGAGACGGGTGCATTTGACATCGTGGGACATGATTGGCATGCGAGGCTCGATAAGGTCTTTATCGAAAACTTGGGAAAATTCCGCAAATATGACGGAAAGAGTGTGCAAGATCTGCTTAGGGCCTTGAGGAATAAGGTAAGCCCTTCGTGCATTTCATCCATCCGTTCAAGGCCCCTCATGCGCGGCGTGTACACCGCAGAAACATCACTATCAGGACCTTCCCGACCACGTGAAGCGTACGCTGGGACCTATGCCCGAAGGCTTCCTGAGCTACTTCACCAAACGGTTTCCGCGGTTATTCATGCATGTTCATGACGTCATTTCCGACACGCATCTCCATACGGAGTCCATGTTTAGGGCGTACTTTGACCTGAACGAATCGTGATCGATGTCATCCTCTGGTGTCTATTTCCTCCGTACGGTTCCTCCATTTGGACGGACGACGGACGTGGTCTGTCGTCTTTCTTCTCTTCCTCGCCACGTTCAACTGTCGCCTGTTGCGTGGCGGTTAGTGATTCTTGGTTTATTGTTGACGCGCACTCCCAACCTGTCCCATATGTATGCTTACATATGCATACCATATTGTACCGGACGTTTGGCGGTTTCATCGATTCCATTCGCTTTTGCCGCTGATACGAGATATCCATATCTGCTTCCTGCACCAACACCCTGCATACTCTTGTCCTTCTCTGGGCGCCGTTTCTTCTTCTTTTTACTTGCTAATTTAATGTACTGTGACCACGTCGATGACTATCACCTAGCTTGGATCTGTATTTCTATGCTACCCGGATTCTTCATTCGCTTTTCGTTTCTTCCCGCTAGACATGACTCGGATTTCAGCAATACACCAGGCAATGAACGCAGTCAAGGGGGTGGAAAGTGAGAACGGTCCAGATGCCTCCTATATTTCAACATCGATCCTGCTTTATGATATCACTCCCCGTGTTGCTCAATCATCTTGCTCCATCTCTTGTCAGCACATACGGCAGAAACTTGTCTACATGCATCTATATTACACCGCATACTCGTCACCACAGGAATCAAAAAGTCAAAAGGGCGTCTGTATAGTACAAGTGCTGGGTTCCGTTATACCTGTTTCCGCTGCAGACTCTTGGGTAGTGCTTTCTTCCACGGTAAGAAATCCCGTCCCTGCATATATGGTCGCAACACTTCGGGTATCACGAGACCCTGTTCGGGCACGACGCCGTGAACAATCAGTACGAAAGAAGAAATGGGGGGGATGGGGGGGTTAGTAACGTACGTCAGGTGTCTGATAATTCTCGACGAGACAGCACAGCGCGCGTTCGGTAGCACACATGGTCCCGTTGAGCATGTGTACGTATACTTTGCGCTGTTGATCCTTTGATTTGAGACCACAGCGGACTTCGAGCCGTCGGCTCTCTGGTTAAAACGTATTTCCGTTGATGTGAGTAAAACAGTCACAACCGACAAGGAACGGAGAACGGAGGACGGGAGGGCGGTGTTTTCATTCAAAAAAAAAAAAGGAAAGGAAAGACGCACGATAGTCGGTACAATTGGAGCAGGATACCAATTCCTTGTAGGTACCCTGGAACGGGAACCACGCTTCCAAATCGCACTTTTTCGACGCCGCGAGATTCAACGCTCCACTGGCGATGGCAACGACCCGATAGGGCAGCTCAAGGCTCTGATAAAACGCCTCGCTGTTGGCCAACATATTATCGAACGCGTCCCAGCTGTTCTCGGGCGCCGTGACGACAAACTGTTCCACCTTTTCGAATTGATGGACGCGAAAGATGCCCCACATATCACGTCCGGCCGAGCCGGCTTCTTTTCGGAAACAGGTCGAGTAGCCGGCGTAGTAGATGGGGAGTTGGGTTTTGGGGTCTTCGAACCATTCGTCGGCGTGGAAGGCGGAGATGGGCTGTTCCGAGGTGGCGATGAGATACTTTTCGTCTTCGTCGGCGATGACCTATATGTGTGCGATCCGATCATGTCGGATATTTTTGTTCAAGAGGGCTGACGAGATGCCGGTGCGACGTACCTTGTAAAGTTCTTCGTCGAATTGACTGAGCTGAGCGGTCTTGCTCATGACGTCTTTGTTGACCATGAACGGGGGTTGGATTTTTTTGTACCCGCGTTTTCGGAGGAAGTCGAGGGCGTAGGAGATGAGAGCTTGGTTGAGATCTACGCCGTCGTCGGTGAGGAAGTAGCCTCTGTGGCCGACTATCTTTGCGCCTGTGTGCGTTGGATTGAGCGATGAGGACGGGATGTAGGTGTGGCCATGGAGGAGCCTACCTCGCTCGAGATCCATGGCGTCTAGCCGGAGGAGAACTTCATGATGGGGCATGATCTCAGTCAATTTTTCTACTTGGCCGCTAGGGCCATCGGGATGCCATGTTCGTAGTGTCAGGTTGTCGTCCTATCGTGCATACTTTAGACGTAATACAAGAGTACAGCGGAACGCGCACCTCTGTTAAGCTGACAGGAACATCCTTGGCTACTATATTTCCGACATTGCTCGCCTTTTGACGCATGAGAACTTCATATTCACGGGTTTCCTTCCGCTTGGCTTCTACTTGGGCATCGAGGGTTTTCTTTTGCGCTACGAGATCGTCTGCTGGTTCTTTAGCCTGTGAAGTGGGGATACGTCGTGAGATAACATATTCTGCGGCGCGAATGCGCACCTTCTTCTTGGCTCCGATCTCTTTCTGGACCGCGTTGACTTGTTTGTTGAGGCCATTGAGCTCGTAGTCCTCTAGAGGCGACGATGAGCATACGATTGTGGCCGATCTCAATCTGGAGGCCATAGCCCGCCACGTCACGTACTTTTCACCCACTCGGCGTACATCTCAACGACTTGATCGACGATCTCGACGGGCTCGCCGCGTTTGCGCTGGGACTCGCGGATCTCTTCTGCATTTCCGCCCTTGCTGTCTATGAAGCTTGTTACGTCGAGTGTCATGGTGTGTGGAGATGGTTAAGATCTGTGTTTACGGTGTTAGAATTCGGGTATAATTTATCTGGATTTTTGTATGTAGTACTTGGTAGAGCGAGTCATCGGTGATGGTGGTGTTACGTAATCGATACCTTGCCTCCTTGGATGACTTGGGTCTAGAATATAAACCAAGGCTGTTCGAATGGTGGAAAATAATATACACGTCCAGTTCTTTCTTTTTTGTTTCTTCCAAGTCGTGGAGAACAATGAACAAAAATTTATTTAACAATAGTGGGATGGACCCATGCGAGTAAACAAGAGTAAACAGTTTACAACGCGTCCACAGGACCTATAATCAAAACACCACACGCGCATATCGCGCGCGTCCTCCCTGCCACGTTCCTTCTCCTCATACCACATCTTCCTCCTCCTGTCTTGTAACTCATACTTATCTTGTTATTCATGTTCCAGTTCATACGACGTGTCTCGGGCTCCCTACTTCCTCGTCCTGACCGTCCGTGGAGGGATGATGGTGAGTGACCACGAATTTACATTCCGTGTCCCCGATACTGATTCGCTTCGCTATCTCGACCCGATCTGGCTGTCCGTTAGCCACGTCCCACGCTCCCACGATTGGCCGCAAACGCAGGTACAGCGTCACCGAACAAGATGACGACGATTCTGCTTCCTCCATAGCGAAAAAGGCGAAAAACGACCCTGCCAAACCGGATACCGAATGTGATTCTCCCTCAGAGGGGGAGAGCCCCAAGGGAGATGCTATTCCCTCTGTCGAAGGGCAGGAAGTGAAGGAGGTCACAAAAGGTGTCAAGGAGGTCGATCTCGAAGATAGGGACAAGGTGGAGGATGCATCATCAATACGGCCTGAAGGCGTTCCGCTCCCCGATTCGCCATCTGGATCACCGGTTCCAGAGTCGCCAGAGCCAGAGCCAGAGCCAGAGCCAGCTAAATCGGATGCGGTCGAGGAGACCAAAGGCCAGGAGCACGCGGATGATGAGGAGTCTGTTGCCTCTTCAGCGCCCAAGGTGGACGCAGAGGAGGATGCTGATGTCGAACCTGTCACGGCGAACACTGATGCCTCGGCGGACGGGACTGCGCCAGCACAAGAGGTCACCATTGCGACGGTCGCGTCGGGTTTACATGACACTCCAGAAACCTTGGAGGTCAAGGCATAATGTTTCACGGTCTCCGTTCGATATGCCTTTAAGTACAGGCAACCATGCGCCGAGTGCGTGCATGATGGAGACTGGTATGTACGTTGAACCTGCATTAATTGTACCCTTATTACACGGATCTGGCGCCGCTCGCTATACTTACTGACAACTTACCATACTTATACCCGGATTTGTTTATACACAGTAGCTAACTCACCCATCCAATCCTTACCTTTCTGTCTATCCAGCGTTGGTTAAATTTATAATGAGTTGTACATTACTTTACAATGGTGTGAACTTTGAAGTTGTGCCACCACTGCGCTGTTGAGATCTCGTCCAACGTCTTCCTCGGCGATAAACTTGGTCTTACGCGCATACGATATCGAGTCATGATCCGTAGTAAACATCCAACCAAATCGCTATCGAAGTGGCCAGGAGGACGACACGAGGCTGCGTGTACCTTGAAATGCGAAGGCTGCGCAACATCATATCGGACCATTCTGGTACCTCGTTTCTAATTCACTTTCTCGAATCTATTCAGCAGTGCCACGACAAGGTGATGAACGGAAAATTGGCTGCAACTGCTGCGACTTTCCTTCAAATCCATTGCACGGTCGCAATACCGGTCAGTCCAAGTTTTTACCTATAACACCGCCTTTTACTTCCCGGTTCACGCCGACCACCGAAACGAGAGACTGACAGTTGGCCGCCGTGGGCTAGACATGTGTATACAGCGTGCTCCCTGAGCCATGCCTGCCATTCATTCTTTGCTAGCCGCACGTGCATTCTCATGCATATGCAGCTCCTGTTTGCCAGCCGCTCATATGTCTGGGTCCTGGACGTGATTCTACCGTCACAACTCCCGTTGACGCATTCACGGACACGCACCCACCGTCCGATCTACCCGAACTCCTCGCGGAACACGCGCGTGTATCCGTGGACTGTTCCTGCGTACATATAACGGACGTTACTCTTCTGTACGTTGTTCCATTCCTTCCACGATTCCATTTAGTCCCACCCCTTTCTCCTCCCTCCAGGAATTTGCGCTCTCTTTGTGGTGCAACGTACTGGCTGACATCGACTATCGGACGGTCGTACCATTGTTTATCCAGAGTTTCCGCTACGATCGATAACCGTCGCGCCGGTGGGGTCTTGGAGCCAAATTGCAAAGTGAGTCTCATCGGCATCAACTGCGGTGGGTAGGGGTGCAAGCGATTCCTTCGTTTATACACCGTATACAGTTATACACATACCCATAACTGTGCAACATGCGTCGTTTATTGGGTTTAAAGGACTCTACAAACACACCCTCCTCTAACGCGAAAGGCAAGGAGCGTCAGCGAGACTTTACCTCCGCATCCATTCCCCCGTCCTCCCGCACACCCATGGAGGTCCACGTCAGCACCGAAGTGCACTCTGCACCCGACCGCCAGGGCTTCCATCCTCTTGCAAGCACAACGCCCTTGACGTCCCCGTCGCCAGCATCTTCTGAGTCGCGACCGCTTCCACCCGAGATCCACGTCCCGACCCATCCTTACCCGTATTGGCAGGGATATACCCACACCCCGTCTTCATCCTCGCAGAGCAGTTTAGAGTCGCCGATGACGCCTTCACATGTATCATGGTTGAATCTGGCCAACGCTCCGGGAAATCCCGACGCTGCCAGCAATGGTAGCAACACCCATCTCAGTCTAACCAACCCCACCTCCGTTCCCCAACCCTCAGCAGGACTGTCATCATCCCTCGTTCAAGGGAGATCATCTCCCAGTCCCAGTCCCCACTTCCCACCACCTCCGACGAACCCACCCCCGAACACCTCTACTCGTCCTAAACTTCTCCACCCTACAAAGAGCACGCACTCTCTCCGGGTGCCAGTTCAAGAATTTTTTAGCCAACAGCTCTCACCCATCGTCGAGCAAGATTACCTTTCCCCCGAAAAACGACCTGTATCACTACCCAGTTCGAGTCACGAGGGTGGAGGGTCTCGCTCCAGCACTGCACCTACGGCGAGGACGAGTGCTGCGATGATGACGCCCGTGAGTCCGGTGAGTGATGGGGTTTGGACGGCTACTGTGACCCCAGTTAGCCCTGTGCCCATTACTCCTGTATTGGTTGGTGCAAGGGGAACACCCCCCACGCCTCAACCGCAGGTCCAGACCCCGGTGACACCTTCGTATCTGGGCAGTGTTGTGCCCTTCGCGAGGAGGAAAGATGAGGATGGAAGTGAATCACCTCGTAAAAATTCCTCATGTATTTCGTTTTGTCGTTTCTAGATGGCAAATGGCTGATTCGATGATGATAGTGCCTTCTCCGGTCTCGACGTTCATCTTGAGACCACTCAATCGGTCGATTAGTCTGTCGTCTACGCGGACACACCAGTCTAGCGTGTCTTCTGTTACACCTCCTGTCATACCCCCATTGGACCTCAAACCCGAATTCAAAGGCCAAGCATTCTTGACAACGCCGACGTCGCTCAACTCGCGTGGACTACTTGATATAGGTGTACATGATGATGATTCTGTTTCGGACCGGAGGGCGAGTTTCGTTACTGCTCGGACAGGGCCAGGGAGGGAGAGCAAGTATTCTCTTGGACAAGAGGAAATCTTCGTCGACGCAGAGGAAGGCTTCAGACGTGATTCTAACGGAACTATTCTTCCGTTTGACTCCCGCCTTCTTGACGATACTGCTGATACTCCACCCACACCCCACCCACCCTCAATACATCAGAATGATTCCAAACCGGTGAAACCACCCATCCCCGCACGTACAATTATGCACCCTCGCTCTGCTTCACGTTCATCTTCATCTCCACCCTCCTACAACTACCCACCTGCCCCGCATAGTTCGGATAACCACCTCCAACCTGACCCCCACCCCCATCCTCACCGACCCGCTGCTTCACCTTGCACGCGCCCTTCACGTTTAGGGGTGAGTGCACCGAGTCTCCAGGACCTCGGCACCTCCATCTCTGCATCCTCTTCTTTCGTCGATCGACGTTTCGAACCATCTTCGCTGTACCTTCCCCACGCCTCGGATCGTGAATCCGCACAAAAGCTAGGTCCCAAGTGGACGTCACATCCGGAGCGCGTGGATACGGTCCAAGTGCTATTCTGGCTCGGGTTCGTCGCACCGTGGTGCTGGCTCATCGGGGGGTGGCTTGTCTCCACCAAGCCTCCTCCGCGCAGGCACGGTCCCGGCTCGGTGTACGGTAACGGGTACCACAACGGACCCGGCGGGGGAGGGAGCAGCGTCCTCCCGCTCTGGACGAGCACGAGCAAAAGCATGCAAAGCTTCGATACGATGAAGATGCATTACGGGTATCCGTTCGTGGCGCCGTCGGCGTTGAGTTTAACGCCAGTACTACCGCCGTATCAGCTTAGTCAACGGCCAGCGGTGGTGTTGACGCCAAAGCCGGTTGAGCCTTTTGGGAGGAGGGGGATGAAGAATCCGTGGGTGAGACGGTGTAGGATTGCGGCGGTGACGAGTGGGGTGTTGATTGTGATTGCGTTTATCGTGGCGCTCGTCGTGGCCGCGACGAGCCACGGTGTATGAGGAAAGGAAAGGGGGAGAAGGGCAATGTTATTTTTTGTGCTTTTCATGGGGACGATGCTTGGGCTGACGGGACGCATGTGTGACCATGGTGCTGTTTATTTTACTTGTTCGTTTCGTTTTTTCTTCACAGCGCCTGGTGTGCGCTTTATTGGGGACCAGCTGTATATGCCACTGAAGGTCACGCTCCCGGGCCCAGAGTTGCTACTAGCACATTCATCGGAGCATTATCATAGTGTATACTTACCCCGCCATACATGGCTGTAATGCTTATTGGTGTCATTAGTCGGTGCACCAATCTGCTATATTCTAACAGTCCCCGCTAGCTGGCTCTACATATAAACTAACAAAAAATAGCATGACATCCATATTACTGACACAGCATTCTCCCTTCGGGTAGTGGACTGTTAGTACAACTCAGTTCAGACAATACACTCACCATTGCATCAATGTTCGAATCTACGCCATCGGCCAAGCTTTTCCGTGTGTAGTAATTTCCAAAGAGAGTCATATTCTTCCGGAGGAGGAGGGTGCCTTACCGACATGCGCGGCATGTAAGGATCCCGCACACTGGCAGCCAATACAATATAGATGCACGGGACACCTTTCTTTGCGAATGGGTGTACTGTTGCCTTTCCTCCAAGTCCTGCCTCATAGATGACGTCGAGTACTTGGTGGCATGCGGTGGTCAGGTATATCTAGGTGTACATTCAAGCCTCAATCAAACTTCTTATTTGCACCAACGTTTGGTAGTGCCCCACACGGCTGCGCATACTTTAAGTTTCCGCCCACATACTTTTGTCCGACAAAACTTCAAATCCTGCCATCTCCCAAATCTCAATGTATATTTGAAGCACTCTCTTCATATTTTGGACGACATTTAAACCCGACTTAAATTCCGCTAAACGCGTCGTGTCTTGTTCAAGTTGTTGTCTCTCGCATCTCCCCTTCGTGAGTTTCGACGTGTGGTCCTTGCTCGTTCGTTCACTGATCCGGGTTGTTTTCTTTTCTACCCACAGAACGGGCAGCTCGTTTTTGAGTATGGGTGTAATGATTCATCGATCGTTTGCGTCGACGGACGCGGTATCAATTGATGATTGCGCTTTCCAGTGCGAGACGACCGCAGGTCCGTCGGGTGTTGGCGCGAGTGCTGGTCGTCCTTTTTGTGGCGACGGTGGTGTTCTCTCTGCCGCGGAAAATCGGTTGCTCGATGATCTCCATTGCATCGCTAATAAGAGGCGAGTGTTTGCGTTTGAGGTGGATGCTGTCTCGTTGCGTGGGGCGTGCTCCAGACATGGAATCGTGTCTATCCATATTTCTTTCGATGGTTGGTGGATCATTTGTTTTCGGGTGCCTGTGCGCGCCGAAGTGATCCCGCTGACTCGGACGACTACGCAGGTTTATATGAGACGACGGTTTACGCCTATGTCGCATCTGGTATGCAGAACCCACCGCGTATTGTCCGTTACGTGCTTCATTGTGTCGTTGAGCGTATTTCGTTTTATTCTACTGATGCCCTG
The DNA here is from genome assembly GCA_038092875.1 of Lanmaoa pseudosensibilis. Taxonomy (NCBI): domain Eukaryota; kingdom Fungi; phylum Basidiomycota; class Agaricomycetes; order Boletales; family Boletaceae; genus Lanmaoa; species Lanmaoa pseudosensibilis. The sequence goes on from JBBPRF010000187.1 coordinate 32,937, forward strand.
CGGTAGGTTTTGAATGTCGTCCATCCAGGTTCTCTCGAAGGAGCCGAGGAACGCAGCACGCTGGTCGACAGGTTGCGCGTTTGTCGAACGTCTATTGATTTTCGAGCTGACCCCGTAGACCCAGTGACGATGTGTACCACACTGGAACGTCTTGCTGTGCCCACGCTCTCGAGCATGGGTGAACGACACGGGCTTGCTATCAATGGGGATCAGTCACGCGATGAATTGCGTGAATCTCACATGTTGCATGTAACTCGGGTCGATTGTGGTCTGTAGGACGATTGAGACAGGGAGGCTTGCTTGCTGTCCTGCACCGTTACGCTGGGGATGGCGGTGCGTCGGACGTGATGGATCTCCAGTTGCGGCTACTATCTGATAATGTTCCTCGTCTCAGGGTGCGACCTTTGCGGCGTCTGGTGCGACTGTATGATGTGGCTTTTGAGGACGGCGCATCGCGAACTGATAATAGGCGCGGACACGTTCAGCATCCCATGCATGTAATCCGACCAGCTCTTCTGGTCAAGGGGGAGCACGGTTAGTCCATGGTCCTTGTGCTCCACATTGTATACCATCCGAACCTAGGACATGGCCTCAGGTTATTTCGGACGAACAGAAGACAGAATTGTTAAGGAAGTTTATGACCGAAACCTCTTCTGATCCCTTGCGCGCTCCACAGCTGGCGCAACCGAGTAGACATGGGCGGGCGCGAGAGGTAAGAACCCAGCAGGCTATCTGGAGTGCTTCCAGTATGCATCCCCAGACACTTTCTCTTCAACATCATCCATCCCTAGCGCCGCTTTCAACTCCCCGGTCGTCTCTGCGATACCATTCGGGCACATATGCACTGGTGCGGGAACTTTTCTCTCCCGACCGGTCTCGGAGACATTTTGGAGACATCGACGACGTACCTCGCTTGTTGAGGGTTTCATGACGACCGCCGATACTGTCTCTTCAGGAATGCCCTTAGTCGTCTCTGGAATGACTTGTGCTGCAAGTGCACGCGAATGCTGTCCTGAAAATGGCCGGTGCCCTGACTCTGCCGTGCAAGCGACATTGCCCTGTCCCTTTTCCAGTCGAGATAACTCTGAGGAGGCTCGAACCGAATGTGGGCTTCTTGTTCCGTTCAAGGTAACGGTGAATGCGAAATATCGGATATGAGTGCGATGAGTTGGGGAAAGTCCAAGTTGATGTTTGTCGTTGGCTCTAGTAACTTGGGTTGTACAGGCGTCTTTCGAATCAATGCGGAATGGGTGTATGATCAACCTGGCAATTGGCCAAGTCGGTCACGCATGGATGGTCCGGATGCACCAAAGGTCGTGCTCTCCCCTAAGTACTATTTCTACAAGAATCATTACTATCGCATTCTTCGGAGCATTGTCACAATGTAAGTAGAAGTCACTATAAATTGGTGCGATGGGATTTCTGAACCAAGCGCAGAAAGTTCTCCTTGAAAAAATGCCCGTTCGTTTCTGCAATATCAAAGGGCGTCTGCCCATCTACATTCCGCGCGAAGGGGTCAGAACCACTATCAAGCAGAATCTCGATAAGCTTCCATAATTGTATATGATCGGTACGGCTGTCCTCGTCAAGAATGGACTTGCGACGTAAGGTGAGATGCAGAGGAGTATCTCCATTGGAGTCGGCAGTGATTACATTGGCTCCCTCGCTGATCAGGAAACGGATCAGCGACGTCCTACGGGTTGTGGAAGACATCCCGTCTCTTGGAACCGCAGCGAGCAGGAGATCGGAGGGCAGTGGCACATTTCGTGAAAGCAAATACTTGATGGTGGGTATTTGCCTGTGCCTCGCCAAAATATGCATTGGTGTTTCGCCAGCCGAATTTCTCAGCGAAGGATCCCAACCTGCATCGACGAGAATCTTAGCACACTCCAGGTAATCTTCACTCGACTTGTCAGGGTAGTCGAGGGCGTGATGCATCAGTTGCATATCAACGTTTGCTGCAACGCAGCGTACATCAACGCCTTTTCCAAGGAGGAAACGAATCGTAGAAGGTGACGATGTGAACAAGATATCACGGGGAAGTGGTAGACCTATCTGGAGGAGATACTCCAAGATGGTGGTGAATCCAGACCTTGCTGCAACATGGAATAGCGCCTTCCCAGCTGAATTCATGGAGCAAGGATCGCATCCGGCGTCAATGAGGATTTTAACATTCTCCAGACAATCTTTTTCTTCGGCTCCTAGGGTTAGGAGTAGATGTAACGGGGTATCTCCGTTTGTCGTAACAACAGAGACGTTGGCGCCCTTGTCAATGAGGTAACAGATCATTTGTGCTCTCTCGGATCGGTTCCCCGCAGCCTTTGATGCGGCGAGTAGTATGTCAGGAGGGAGCGCTACATTCATTGAAAGGAGGTATTCAATGATAGAGATGTATCCACTCTGCGCGGAAATGTGGAGGGGTGTTTCCTGTGCTGAATTGAGTGCACAGGGACTACACCCAGCACAAACAAGGAGTTTGGTCATCTCCAAAGCGTCACGCTCCGGGTAAAATGTCGCCGCGAGGTGTAGTAGAGTATCACCGCCTCTTGTAATAGTGTGTACGTCGCCACCTTCATCGAGTAGGAAGCACATCGTTTGATGGTGTCCTGACGGATACAAGAAACTCTCTTCGAATTGAGTGAGCATCACATCCAAAGGGACCGGTATTCCGAGTGAGAGTAGATACTCCATGACTGAGATGAATCCCTTCGCTGCTGCGATATGGAACGGTGTTTTGCCAGCTAAGTTGCGCGCACGGGGATTGCAGCCGGTATTGACAAGGATTTGAACCAAGTTCAAGCATTCTGACTCCCAGGCCCCGCGACCGATCATGAGATGGAGTAGGGTGTCTCCATTGGAACGAGTGACATGTATATTAGCTCCCTTGCCGACAAGAAATTTGATCATTGGAATTGCATTTGAGGACATGTTGCCAGATACGGACAGGAGGATACTGGGCGACCACAGAAGGTTCATTGAAAGAAGGTACTCCACAGCATGAAGATGACCGTTTTTTGCCGCAACATCGAAGGGGGTTTTTCCGTGGGCATTGGGTAAACAAGGATTGCAGCCAGCATTGACAAGGATTTCAGCGCACTCCAGATGTTCCCTTCCGTGACAAGTGCCCAAGGCGATATGAAGTGGAGTATTTCCGTTGGCTGTAACAACGTGCACATTGGCTCCTTTTTCCACCAGTAGCTGGACCATTGATGCTCTAGGTAACTCGGATGCCGCGGACAGGATGTCGGGTGGTAGCGGTATGGAAAGCGAAAGGAAGTACTCGATGACAAAGGTGTATCCACACCTGACCGCAAGGTGAAGGGGTGTCTCGCCAGCATAGTTGTACGCAGATGGGCTGCATCCTGCATCTGTAAGGGTTCGGACACTTTTTAAAAAATCGTCTTCTGAGGTCCAGGACGTGTGATGATACACGACGAGATGAAGTGGGGTATCCCCTGTGGGTGAAATAACATCTGCATGACATCCCCTACTGAGGAGGAAACGTATCATTGCCGAGTTTGAGTGCACGCTGGGTAATACATCAAGAAGGATGTCGTGGGGTAATGGTATGTCTAGCGAGAGGATATGTTTGACTGTGGAAATGTTCCCCCCATACGCAGCATGGCGGAGGGACGTTCCATTGAATCGGGTAGATGGGTCTGAATCGCAGCCGACCTGCACGAGTCTCCGTTGAATTATGTCGATATCTTGTTCAGATAGGTAATCGTATCGCGTGGGGTCTGATGCACGTAGAAGCAGTCCTTCGTCCAAAGTATCTGTGGCCCACTCGACAAATTCATCGGTTTGCAGCAGTTTTATGACATTGTCAACAGGAAATTCGCAGACCTGTGGCTCCAGTACTCTCACAAATAATTCATGAGGTATAGGACTTCCCTCGGTCAAAAAGAGATCGACCATTGCACGGTTTCCGCATTTGACAGCGACCTCGAGTGGCAACAGCTGATCCAAATCGTCTATATCCCAGCCCCTTCGATTCAGGCTGACACCCCTTGACAACAAGGTCCTGGCGTGTTCGATTCTGTGGAAATATGCCGCATATATGAGGGGGTTCGTCCTATCCTTCAGCCGTAATTTAGCTCCGCCGATGAATGAACGGAGAAGTGGCTCTGGGGCAAAAGCAACGAGAATATACAAAGTAAAGTCTTGGTCGAGAGTCGGCCATCGAGGGAAGGAGCCACGCCTCTCACACAATCGTTCCCACTCCGAAGAGTGGTGTTGCACAACCGATTGGAGAGCTTTGATAGCATGCAGGACTGCTTTGTTTCTCGGATTGACGCCAGCAAGGTGTTGGAAACCATTGGATAACACGTATTCAAGAAGCGGATGGAAAGAAGGTTTGTGATGTCCGATGGGATAGGGAACAGCCGCGTCTGAGCTGCTGCGACACATCCTTGGCCTATAAATGCCCTGAGGCAATGTCCCATAACCATTGAAATGTCGACTCTGCTTCAGATAGAGAGAGATGTAACACATGCAAAGCAGAGCCAGTCGCGTATGAGCATCTCGCTCATTGATGTGATATGTAGAATGCTTGGTGCGAGTGGACTCTCCAATCAGGTATTCCTACCCAACCGCAATTCAGCCACACAGGATCACAGATAATCACAACATTCAACGTACCTTGACACTGAAGTGAGACAATATGACAATGTCCGTCAGCTCATCGTGCATCACAAAACTGCCTAACACATCCAACAAAGCAGGGCCGTGAACAGGTCCAGAATCGCAGTCCAAGACTTGACGACCAAGGTCAATGGAGAGACTTTCCATGATTTGAGATAATTTCAAGGGGGACAAGGAAGCTACAAGCCAATCCAGAGCACGCCGGGCGATATTACCTTCCTCCCTCTCATTAATCTTGAGTAAAATTCTCTCGTATGTTGCGTCAAGATCGCTTGGCATGTCGTCCAGCGCTTCCCGAATCCGTACCGCGGTTAAACATTGCTTGAGGGTATTCAGCTGACATTGCACCCAGCGGAACCTACGACGCAAAATTATAAATCTACGCAGTGATTATACAACGTGATAGGACTCACATCCCACCAGCTTTCTTACACAATGCCAAGTATATCTCATTCTTCAACCTACCATCCACAATTCTCAGCCTTCGATGAGAGTCTAGCTCTCTCGTGACATGCAGCCTAATATCCGCTGATATTTTGTAATCCATTGTTCCCATGTCGATCATAGGGAGGCCCAAGAGGCTGTCCTTGATAATCTGGAGTGGCCGGCTGGTTACGAATAATCGAATATTGCCCTGCTGCAATTCTACGAGAGCATCAAGAAGGACGTCGACATCTTTGCACTCGTCTAGGGCATCGATAACGAGGAACGGCTCTCGGGGAAACTGCTTCGCCACACGAGAAACATGGCGAGCAAGAAACATGACATTACTGATAGTTGACGCGCCTTCATCTCTCTCCTTAACCAGCTCATTGATCAGGTCCCCAGGATCAATCATATGACGACGGAATTGCCGGAACAGCTGGGAGAGTAAGGAACGCATCACTTCTGCGGCGCTTGTGGACCGCTCGTTTCGAAAATCGCAATAGAAGTACACCAAAATTTCGCCGTCCTGTAGTGTATTCTTGAGGTCTTCGATCACCGAAGCACTGAAACGATCGTCAGCATCACCGTGAAGTACGACGCACACACGCACACTAGGACAGACTTCCCCGCCCCGGCTGCAAACACGACAGCCTTAGCGATGAAAAAATAGTAAAAGCTGGAACAATATACCTTTCCCGTGCAACCACAGAAATGAATTGTCCGCACTCCTCCACGTCTTATACTGGTACGTATTGGGCAACCATGTACACGTATCACGTTGCCGCAGAACGATTGTACGTTCATGTGTATCCTTGGAATTGCATGCATCGAGCCATCCCAGGACGCTGTCAAGTTTCTCCACTGCAGGGATGCGTTTTTGTCAAAGCTCCGGCACATAAAGGCTGTTCCGATTACATACGACTAACTCCCTGTTTCCCCTCTGTCGTGCTGATCTTTTTCGCTGGTGCGAGGCCTTGTCTATCAAGGGCCTGGTTGATGTGCAATATATCGGGCTGCGCCATTAATCGTGGCTGCTGTTGAGCACCACTCTCACGATTCCTAATAGAATGGTGAAGTGCATTTCACTGCACACCTGTCGAGATACTCACCAGATTTCTGCTGTGAGCAAGAAATGGAAGTAGCCCCTCTGCATCTGGAAAAGCCTGATCGCCTCGTTACTATTGCTTTGAGCGTGTGCAGAGTGCGATGGTTTAAAGAATCTCTTGACGCCGTATTCGAGTTTCCTGTTGAGTATCTCCTCCATCTGGTTCAGCGTATGCAAACACGCTTGGGGTTCTTCGCTCTTTAACCAGTCTACGAGCCGATCATCGACATTACCGTCCTTTAGCGACGCCTTGTTTAGCATTTCCAGGACGGCGCCTGAACCGACGACTATCTTGTCCAGCCGAAAGCTTTCAATCGTTTTACGACCAGCGTATCCAACTAATGTGTTGACCACTCGTTTTGAGACGGTCGCAATACCAATCAGGGTTTTCTGTGCAGAGTCCATCTAGTATCAGGAGGGATACTATCTGGCCTTGTCCTATCTGGCGTCAAAGGTAGTGTCCCCCGAAAAAGGTAATCCCATCTTCCTCCGTTACGCCATGTTCCCGACGCAGCCCAGCCTGTCCACCCTCCCCGCCGCACTCTCCCAACCCTTCAAACGCGCCGCCCTCGGTCTCTTCCACGGCAAAACCATCCAACACGGCAACAACGTCCCCCACTCGCTCACAAAAACCCGTCGTACCTGGCTCCCCAACGTCCACTCCAAGACGCTCGTCTCTACCTTGTTGGACCGCCGCGTGCAGGTCAAGGTGACTGCGAGAGCGTTGAGGACGATACACAAGGTGATCTCTCTCTCGCCTTTTTTTTTTTTCATCTCGCTCGATTCGATGAAGGGGGGACTGACGATCACACGCGTAGCATGGTGGACTAGACCAATACCTCCTGAACACGTCCCCGTCTCTCCTCGGCGACGAAGGGATGCGTCTCCGCCTGCTCGTCCGTGAACGATTCGACGCCCAGAACGCGCTCGAGGCAAGACGCGCGCAACGTGCCGCCGAGGTCGCCGCCAGGGAAGTGCAGGCCAAAGACGCGGCGTCGAAGAGGGCGCAGAGGCAAAAGGAGGATAAGGCGCGGAGGAGGTCGAGCGAGGTCGAGGGGGGATTGGTGAGGGGGTTGTTTGGGGGACCTCGGCCGAGCTAACTTGGCTTGGCAAGAAATGCGTGCGAGGTATGTATACTACTCCTGGGGCGCTGAGCGGTCAAAGGGTCGACTTGACGTTTGTCCGGTGCAGATCGTTCATTAATGTGTAGCATACCGACTACCCCACAAGTGTCATATGCTGATATATCATTCCCTCCAAATAAAGAACCAAGAAAGAAGATAGTGAGACTCTAAAAATTAAAGCGAGGAATGACGAAAAGAATGGGACCATCTAGGCGTCATCCAACAGTAGGTGGACTGAGCACCTTTTGCCACCACGTTCGCCGTTCCGTCACCCCACCTAGTAGATGGACGCCCGTGCTGACCGTCGTCTCCTCACCACCATCGTCGCGTTTCAATCCTCCCTTGCTCGCAAGCGATCGGACGGAGCGTTTGCTGTGCAGAGAACCCTGCACCGAGGGGTGTGACCGAAGCGAGTGATAGTCGCTCACCATCCCATTCGCCTCTTCCGCACTCTCGTCTGGCGAGTCGGTGTACAACGACCCGTCTTCGTCTGCCTCGCCGTCTGCGACGATCGTTGTGCCACGTCGTGTACCCTGGTCTTCGTGGACAGCCATGGCACGATCCGCCCTGTACGAGCCGCGTTCGCCATCACCGTCACCGTCACCGTCGCCATCGCCATCGCCCTCCCCGTCGACCTCGACGAGATACGTAAATGGGGTTACTTTGCCAGGCTGCGTCACAGGCACCGGATTAAACAACGCCTCGATCAATTTCTCCGTCCCCCTCGGATCGTTGATCGTCGGCAACTTGGCAACCTCGAACGGCCGTCTCTGTTTCTTGACCGTCGCATGTCGACTCTGCCCATCCGTGTGGCCATGGCCATGGCTATGGCTATGACTCTGACTCGGAGCTCCGTTGGACGCACCGGACCCCGAGACAACGGAGGATGCGTCAGAGCCTGATGCTGCGCCAACGTCGTCGGTCGAGGAATCGGAGGAGGCGTGTGTGTAGAGATCCGAGGCGCGTGGACGGGTCCGGTAAATATCCGACGATTCGAGAAAACCAGCGACCCCGGAAAGGATCTCGCCTTTGGGGAGGGGAGGGGCCACGTAAGCGAGTTCACCCGCCGTGTGTTCGAGGTGGATCGTCAGCTGTGTTACGACGTATGAGCGGGTGGCAGGAGAGAGAGATGACATGGGAAGCAGACCTTGAGCGTCGCGTTGGTCTTGCTTTGGCGTAGGAGATAACGCCTTGTGATGACGCCGGCATCGACATATTGCGCGAGGTTGAGGTAGACGACTCCAAGACGTGGATTGCGGGGTGCATCTGGGTCACCGGCAATCACGCGCTGAGTAAATGGGTTGGTTAGTGTGTTGAATCGAAAAGAGAGAGGAGGGCTACCTGCATGACGACGAACTTGGCTAGACAGTCGCCCAGCTCGCCACTGTCCCTGCCGACGCTCATTTGGACCACGAGATTAAGCGTATTTTCCCAGACGACGCTGTGCTCCTTGAGCTTGACAAACGGGGTGATACCCTTGGCGGGAGAGTAGTGGTGTTTCGTTGGCGGACAGTCTGTTGTGTTGCCATTGGAAGGAGAGAAGTGTGTCTCTGTGTCGTGCGCAGGTCCTTGTCGTGACCAGTCTGCTGAAAGATAGCCCGGAGGGTTGGGGATGAAGCGTCCGTTGGCATGTTGTGACGACACCGACGAAGCGCTGCCCACGCTCGCGATGGACGATGTGCCACTGACACTGCGGGTCACCGACGGGGGTGAGGGATGGTTGACGGAAACAACCACGGCGGGAATGGGCAAGGGCTGGGTGCGCGTCGCATGGCCGTGTGCACTCCCACCGCTGTAATGGGCATGGTCGTTGGAAGGCGAGTGCGTGGAACTACTATTAGCGATACTGTGTGCGTCGGAAGCAGAAGCCGCGTCGAACAGGGACGCGTTGTCGGTATCGCTGCCCTTGGCTATGGATGATGCGGACACCGCAGCACTCGCTCCGGACCGGGTTCGTTCGCAGATTTTTCCCTTTGCCTTTCTGGCCTTGACCTTGTCCAATATGCCATTGCCGGAATGGGAGGTGACGCCCTTGATCTTCCACTTGAGGCCAAACTCGCCGTGGACGAGGGGGACGTTGTGGAGCTGGTGGAGGGTGAGAGTGACTGTGAACGCGGCGTGTCTTGGGAGGAGATAGGCGAGGTGGGCGCGGATGCCACCGGTGTGTTGGGTGAGGTGTGGGTGGTTGTGGGTTGGGGCGGGGCTGGGGGGACGGGCTGTTGGACGTGCAGAGACGGGGGTGAATTGACCG
>JBBPRF010000188.1:0-42275 GCA_038092875.1 Lanmaoa pseudosensibilis
TTAGCGAATGGAAGCCTTATGGTCATGATCCCCTCGTGCGACGACTGTGAGGGTACCCCGGTTAGAATTCATACATATAACCTCGAGCCTCAGACGACCACACTGTTTTGATATCTCACCAAACCCGCTGGGACGTTCGTTCCTGTCTTTTCTCTTTCTCTGGATCAACGTCTGTGCATAAGGCAGGGCGCTCGGACTCTGTTTTGTGTAGGTGACTCTTACCCTGTAATTTGCCACGGCCCTCCCTGGAGCTCTCTGCTACCACGGATTGGTTCAACATCCACACTCCTGAAACACCGCGGAGTCCTCACGATTCGCCATAGTCGATTCCGTATATGAGTCTATACCAGGGTCTTCAGAAACACCTTACCGTGGTTTGGCCCCCTGGGACGTCGTTCGCCTTGTTGCCTAGCATCGTTCATGTTGGGACGACCATACCCTGGCCTGAACTCCATCACTGTGGAAGGGGGGAACAGTCCCGTTTGCATGTTGCCAGGACGACGACGCAGGCTTCTCTCTACTTTTGGCAGGCTCTGCATTGTGCACTGTGGCGCTGCGTTTTTGCTCGACGCTCTTCCATCAAGGGGCCCAACGAAGATGGCTTGGGCGACCTTTGCACCTCAGGCTGGGTACGGTACATTGACAGACGTGTCAGGAGAAACACAAGTTCCCTCTCACGCGCGGTATCGTTCGATGGATCACAACGGCGTGCCGCGGTTACCAATCTCGACTCCGCGGATAATGTGATGGGCCATCACCCATACCTCGCGGTCTTATCTCTTTACGCCCCAGCTATCAACCAGCCATCCCAACAATACCATGTCATCTGTCACAGAGGCAACAGCAAGACGATCCCGGAAGTCTAAGCCCTACTTGTCCACCTGGTGACTCCACTCAGGGCCGTTGGATCTGCGGAGTGTCTGATCCAGCGGCGGCCTGCTGGCATGGTGTCTTCTTCATCCCCATTAGTGCTTCTTCTAGGGTGTTCTCGTACCCAATGGATTTGGCTCGGGTGGTTCCTGGATCCTTCGTGATCTACACTGCCTCGAATAGGCTTTGAGAGATGGCTATGAACATGGGAAATCATCACCCCAACAGATATGATGCACGCAGGTATGGAACAATGACAACATGTCCGCCGTGCTCATTTACGCATTTCTGGTTAGACGATGCCCAGAGGACAAGTCAGAAGTTTCAAATCGTGGCAAACAACTCTATTGTCCCCGGTACTTGGTGGCATGGGCTTTACTACCCCGGTCCGGCTGGGCTTTCCCTCGCTGCCTATAAATTGCCATGGGGCAGTACTTATCAAAGCTCGAGCGCCCCCAAAAAAATAGATTTGGCGGTGTAAGATTTCACACATGGAGGGTCTTTTATCCGTATCACCGTGGCAGATGGGTAAGCTGCGGACCATTTGTTCTCCTGATCCTGCTGGACAAGTCACCGGAAGGGCTTGACGGAAATAGGGTGAGACACCCAGGGATAACGTATCCGGAAGAACACCGAAACACGGACGAGGATCCAGGTCAGCTGCTATCGGCCAATGGACTACGCACGCGCGAGATCGTCGATAATCCGAAACCGACACATCGCGCTGTACTCGCAACGTTCTCCCCCTTTGGTTCTTTTGTTTATTTATTCCGTTTATTTATTCTAGTTCTTTTCCTCTTCCTCGGATCTCTCCATGATGAACAACGAAACAAGTGACAATGATCGTCGTTATCCCCTTTTGGCTTACACTGGCGTCGTCTGATGGAACATGAAGGGGGCAAGTCACCGGATTGGCCGTGTGGGGTGGGGGATACTACACACTGCATCTGCCGACCTGATCTCCAGAATATTCGGACAATGAGATATCGGCTTTGCAGGAGTGTTGCAAATAACGCCAAATAGGGGTCTGCTGGAGGTATAAAATCCCTCCCCTTGCTCCGGGACGTCCTCATTCTCTAGTCCATACACTCCAAGCAATTCGTTCTATCGACCTCACGTATAACATCATGCAGACCGTGAGTGATGGCCTTTTTTTTATTTTCCTGCGCTGTCGACGACGGCTGATGGACGCGTTGGGCGGCGTTGTTGCAGGTCATCTCCATCCCTGTTAACGAGGCGTGCTGCTCCGGCACCGACGCTTGCAGCTGCACCTCCACGTATGTCCTCATTTCCTCGCCCATCGGCGAACTACGTCGTTGACCGTCCTCCTTGCCTTTCTTGTCTCTTTCTCTAGTTGTACCTGCAAGTGCAGTGACTGCAAGCACTAAACCCCAAGCACAATAACCAAATGTTTAACCTCCCTGTTTCGTTTCATTCTCATTTCCCGCCATGTGTCTATTGTTAGTGTGTGAGTGTGTGGGTGGCGGCCCGCGCGAGAGTGCGGGCGGTGTCGGTGGAATGGCGGGAACCCTTTTGTGTCTATGTATGGTGTATGCTGGCAGATGCACGGTTACTCATCCAATCTGATCATGTTATCACCTTTGCCATCGTTTGTGGGTCACTCAATTGCGGTCCATGTTCCGGTGAGCCTTTCCTTCTGGTGTACGGTTCAACGCGCCATAGCATCGTCCTACTTGAACGTACCTTGAACGGGGACAAGAGTGACTATCAAGGCCATCTAATCCTGGACTTTGCAGCGGAACCGACAGTTGAATGATTGGCGTAAACAGCGCTAGGTAAATGGATTACAGTAATGAACGGTCCGGGTATGCCTGGAAGTCAGCGGTGTCCGACTAAGGGGCTCCGCTCCCGCTCTCACTCAGCGCAACCACCTTCGGTCCGCTCCAGCACCGCTGTGCTCACATTTTGCGGTTCGAGGACACTTCCACGTACCCGATCCCTCCGGAGTCTTCAGAATGGCCTCGACGTATGACTTGGTAAGTGAATGATCTGCTCGTGCACCCCTAACATTCTTTGGTTGCGATGTGATCTTTCCACACGACAACTCTGGGACTATGGAAGTAACCACCCAAGGGGTTGCCATCTCGGCACACGGCTGCAGCCTCAGAAAAAGTGAGCGGAGCTTTATCTGAGTATGTAATGTACATTAAATGGGTTTGTCGGAGTCTCAAATTTGGTCCTTCGTCGGTGGCGATTCAGATGCACCCCCTGGAACGACGAAGCTGCCACCCGCCATAATGCATCAATTCTCTCAAAGTTGAAGGGTCCTCAGTCGTAGCGAGGAGAAAACTCCGGTGTGGAATGCATGGATGGGACACGGTAGAATTATTATGATTGGATATATTTATGATCCATAGAATGCTTTCTGTACTGGTATGTTTTCCTCTTTTTTTTTTCTGCATTCGTTCACTCTTCTTACATGTCATGACGACAATTAACCACTACTTAGTGGCAACCTACGTCGTATGTCGCCATTATCTCCTAATCACACATTTAGCAAATAGAAGCTTTATGGTCATGATCACCTCGTGACGACGACTGTGAAGGTACCCCCAGTCGACCCCATATAACGACGAGAACATCTGACAGCCACGCTACATTGACGTCTCTCTTCCCGAGCCCAGCGCTGAGATGTTCGTGTTCCAGTCTTCGCTCTTCCTTTGGAATGACCAGGCCAACGGCTTAGCCTAAGGTGAGGCAGGGTGCCCATGGACACGATCCTGCAGTGAGTGTAGGACGAGTCTACGACCATTCTTACCCTGCGCTCCGACCCAAGGCCTCTCCAGGACTCTGCTACCCTGAGGCTGGTCCAACTCCTACTCTCCAAGAGACATGGGCGTAGTCATTGCGATTCGACATCGTTGATTCCATATACGGATCGTATCCTGGGTCTTCCGAAACATCCCCCTGGACTTGGCCTTGGAAGCTCGCTCTCCTTGTTCTCTAGGATTGTTTGCATTGGAGACGGCCTTATCTTGGACTGGACATTGTCACTGGCGTACCAACGTTGACAAGAGGACTTTCTATTTCTGATAGGTTCTGCGTGTTCGCTCGACGCTGTCGATGTTCTTCCATCTAGGGGTCCAATAAAGATGGCTCAGGCGGCCTTTACACCTTAGACTGGGTACGAAGCACGGGGCGATTGTTGGTAGACGTGTCGGGAGGAATACAAGTTCGCTATCATGCACGATGTTGTTTGATGATTCACAAGCTATTCGAGATTCGCCGGGTCCATGGGTGACGTCCAGTCTGGTGGGCCATTCTTGCCTCTTTACGCACCAAATATCAACCAGCCATCCCAACAACGGGATGTCATCTGCCACAGCACAGGGACCGCAGCAAGACGAATCTGGAAGTCTACTCGTCTGCAGCACGCATCGCCGCACATTTTCCGTCGGGCCAGCGCAGCTCCTTCATGAAATCACGGGCCTCCGCTTGTCCACCCGGCTCCCAACTCAGGGTTGGGTCTGGAGTATCTGATCTGATGGAGGCCTGCTGTCGTGATATCTTCCTCATTCCCGTTGGCGCTTTTCCGAAGGTGTTATCGTACACACTATATATCAGGTGGTCTTGGCTCGGGTACTTCCTGGGTGCTTCTCCATCTGGCTTCCATCACGGCCGATCTGATGGAATCAGACATGGCGCGACAACGGTACGCCCCTCGTGCCCATTTACGCATTTCTGGTTAAATGATGCCCAGGGGGCAAGTCCCAAGTTTTGAACGGTGACAGACAACTCGACTCTCGGTACTTGTCGGTATGGGCTTTCCTTCAATACCTCTAAATTGCTGTAGGGAAGTGCTTATCAACGTTTGAATGTTTTTCCCCACAGGGTTTAGATTCGATGCTATAGGGTTTCGTGCATGCACGATCGTTCGTCGATATCACAGTGCCAGATGGGTGGGCTGTGGACGCTTGGTTCTCCTGATCGTCGTCCGACAAGAATGGACCCGTGGGAGTAAGTAATCACCAGAAGGGCCTGACGGAAATAGGGTTGCACAACCAGTGACGGCGGATCTGGGTCAGCTGGCTATCGGTTCAACGGCTGTATGCGCGCATGCAAGATCATCGATAACCACAAATCGACGTATCCTGTTGTGCTCTTTCTTGGCTGTCTCTGAAGAACAACGAACCAAGAAAATTTTACGGCATCTCCTTCCTGTATCCAGTCCATCCCATTTTGGTGTACACTGGGGTCGTCCGACGGAACAAGAAGGAAGCAAGTCACCCGACAGTGGCAGTGGGAGGAATACCTGGACGACGAGATATCGGCTTTGCAGGAGTGTCGTAAATAACACCAAATAGGGGTCTGCTAGGGGTATAAAATCCCTCCCCTTGCTCTGTGACGTCCTCATTCTCCAGTCCATACACATCCAAGCAATTCGTTCTATCATGCAGACCGTGAGCGATGGCCTTTTCTTTTCTTGTGCTGTCGACGACGCGACGGCTGATGGACGTATTGGGCGGCGTTGTTGCAGGTCATCTCCATCCCCGTTAACGAGGCGTGCTGCTCCGGCGCCGACGCTTGCAACTGCACCTCCACGTATGGTTCCATTTTCCAGCCCACCATTGAACCGCGTCGTTGATCTCCCGCCCTGCCTCTTTTTTCTTGATCTAGTTGCACTTGCAAGTGCAGTGACTGCAAGCACTAAGCGCTAAGTGTGCAGCTACATCCAAAGACCATATGCTTCTCTCCGTTTTCCTTTCTTGTCGGTTCTCGCCATGGGTGTATTTGTAGTGTGTGAGGGGGTAGATAGGGGCCCGCGCGAGAGCGCGGGAGGTGTGGTGTAGTGGAATGGCGGGGATCCTTTGTGTCTATGTACGGTGTACACTGTCAGATTCAGGGTGGCTCATCCAATCTGATACTGATATCACCTTTGTCGTCGTTTGCGGGTTGTCCTATCATCGGCGTATCTCCGCCATTGTCAGGTTGGTGATTCGAATGACTCCGAGTCCATCCATCGAGTCGATATCATTCCCCACCGATATACCAAAAACACCTGCGCCAGCGAGCATAGGCTCCCTCATCGATTATCCATCATGGCGCCAAGTAAGGGAGGTGTGTCAGCAGAGTCAATACGTACGACCAATCCGCCATAAAACCAACCCCATCAGGTTTGGCGATCCTCAGATCAGCGAGCAATTGGGATGTAGGAATATATGTGTTGGTACGCTCGACAATGCGGACTGCGATGAGGGCACTGAGTTGTGCCGTCGGGAAGGGCCGTGTCGACTTGAGGCTGTTGGGATTGGGGATTCTAGAGGAGACGGCTTCCTCGTCGTTGCTGGGTACGAGACGTTTCGACTCGTTTTCTGCGTCAAGATCGTCATGGTTGTCGATGTTGGGACCCGCCAGTGAGACGTTGAGTGCGCCGTTTCATTCCATGGTGGCGGGAGCATACTATGCATATGTCTAGGACACCCTCGACACGTTGTCGCATCGTGATTGTTTCGCAAGTCCTCGCGATACGCGACTTGCCGCTTGGATGGCGGATTAGATGCAGTGGCCAGGACCAACTGCATCAATTTACTAGATACTGTATTGCGAGGAAAGTTAACTTGCTTCGTTCCCCACCGCAACTTATATAAAGAACACATATGTCAGATCACGGTTTTGAGCACACAACTCCCAGTACAACGAAAATGCCAAGGACTCAGCATGTGAGGTACTAAAGAGCGTCTTGTCGCCGAGCACGATAATTCATGCTAGTACATCGAGACCCAAGACGTTGCTCATGTCATTATTACTTCCAGCGCTCACCTGTATGCATGGCAACAACGAAAGACACACCGAGTCTCCGACCCAAGGGCCAAGTGTCAATGCACGGCACTACACTGCCGCTGCCCAGGTCTCGTTGCAACGTTCAGCATTTGCATTCCCCAAGTTTGAATTGGCACCTAACAAGGGAGACAGATAAGAGGACCACCACGTACGATGCACCACTGCAGCTGCAAGAGTTTCTGCAGTCAGGGTGCTGGTTCACCAGGATTGATGGGGTCTGCACAACCACTCGACCAATCCTTGAGTTTGTATTTCATGGTCAGGTGGCGTACACTGGCATATGTGATGAGTCCTAGGCGAAGTTCTGGCGTGTGTCTAGTATGTAGGACTCCGAGGCGCATCAGAACCGCCCCTAGTCCGGACTCAGTAGTGCCCGGCTCACTCGGCACAGAACAAAGGTGCGATGTACGTAACTACTTATTCCATAGCAACCCGCACGTCGGCCCGGGGTCGGTCTGGGAGAAGATTTCGACGACCGACAAGTCGGAAATCACAGTGGAGGGTGGAGGTGACGGAAAGGGGGATCAGGGTCAAGAAGGAGAGAGCGAGCTCAGGTCGTTCCCACTTTTGGCGGGTCGTCAGATTCCTCCGATGCGGCTACTGCTAGTAGTAAGTGTTTTTTTTTGTTTCTCACCAGGGGGGAGCCCTATCTTCGGCTGAATTGAAGGTGCAGTGCTTTTAGACTAGTACTAGTACTGTTGCAGGCTGCTCTCGGCTGTCGGTGTTGCTGATAGGCTGAAACCAAGTTGCAGGTGCCCCGCCGCAAGCCCGCCGCCGCACTTTTCTGCAATGCTGATGGAATTCTTTGAACGTGAGTCTTGCATTATGCGTATCGTTGGGCAACTAATCCGTCTTCTGTGTAGTAGGACCAAGAGAACTGACTCGAAGAAAGTCCTCCATACCTGCTGTCACAGATCATTCTACACTGATCCGAGCAACGAACCGAATCGCTTATGCTTCTGGTACGCGTCCCTGGAAGTCTTCCATTATCAAGAAGCCTTGACAGTTGCTTAATGGAGTAAAGTCAAATCCAGTGCATTCAATTCATGCCATGGAGGCTCGTAAATCGGGTGCCTCGAGTCCCCTTGCCCCTTTGGACCTTCTAGGGCTTTCCATTTAGACAACATCACCTCAGATTCAGGATAAATAAAAGAAAGTAAAAGATCCTCTAAACACGTCCCTCGACCAGCTCTTTCGCCACTATTCCCGGTTTCCAACCCAAGATGCCCAAGAAAGAGGCCCCGTACGGAACATGGGAAGGCTCCTCAATCACCCCTGACACTATCGTTGATGTATGTGACCCCGATTTCCGCCCTGAACGATGAAAGTTCACGATCGTAACAGAATATCGTATTTGACGATGTGCTGGTCGATCCTATCAAGCGCCGCGTTTATCACCTTGAGGAACGGCCCAACGATAATGGCCGTTGTGTCATCGTTGATACGGATGACAAGACGGATGTCCTACCGTCACCGTGGAGCGCGCGGAACTCTGTCCATGATTACGGCGGTGCCTCCGCCATTGTTTACAATGATACCATCTACTTCTCTAACGACTCCAAGGATCCCCACACTCGTAACAGGATCTATGCCCTGAAAAGGGGTGAATCTGTGCCCAAAGCGGTCACTCCTAGTAACGTCCTCAGCCTCGATCCATTACATGCTTGTTCAACACTTGTCGACAGAGAATCCCTTGTGGCGCTATGCAAACTTTACGGTCTGCCCCCAGCAAACTGACTTGTTGGTCACAATACGGGAGGACCACACCGACGACCCCGACGGCGACGCTCCCCAAAACGTCGTCAATACGCTCTGCGTCGTCAATACAAGCGCTGTCTCTGTGAAAATTATCATCGAGTCGGGGAAGACGAGCTTTTACGCCACTCCTGTGCTTAATCCATCCGGAACCAAGATCGCATGGCAGGAATGGTATCTGCCCGATATGCCATGGGAGGGTGGCATAATCCGCGTTGCCGATTTTCGCATCGACGGCGGGACCATTCAAATCTCAGAACCTGTAACAGTCGCGGGTAAAATGGGGGAGGAATCGGCGACTTTCCCCACCTGGATTACCGACAGTACCCTGTTGTATACATGGGATGGGGATGAGGGTAACAGGTTTCAGAACCCGTTCATATTTGATACAGAGAAACAGCAGTCGAAACGCGTCTTGGACAAACCACTACCAGAGGACTTTGCCGAACCAGCATGGTCGTTCGGACTGTACCCCTACGCAACTTTGGATCGTGGCAAATACGGTGTATTCACTGCGTTCGAGCATGGGAAGAATGTCCTCTTCGCCATTGACCTTGCGGGGTCGTCCAAGCCCGTTCGCATGGACGACAAAGTCTTTGACTTTGTGGTCGCTCAGCATCTCCGTCCTGTGGATGCTAATAAATTTGTCTTCACAGGGAGTAAGAGCTCGTTGCCAGGCGGTGTTGTCTTTGGGAAGATTGTTGACCCGTCCAGTCCGCACGGGGCGGAATTTGACGTACTCAAACACAACATGGAGCCTTCGACGTTCGAAAAGTACATAAAGTACATTTCTACACCTCAGCCAATTCCACTGCCTGCAGGGGATCGCACGATTCAAGTCGTCTACTATCCTCCCTGCAACATGGATTATTCCGGATCAAGCATCTCCGGGGAGAAGCCACCGTGTATCGTCAATGTGCACGGAGGCCCTACTGGGCTGGAAACTCAGGCATTGAACTGGACTAAGATGTTCTACACCAGCCGCGGTTTCGGTTGGTAAGCATCGTGTGCGATACATCCTGTGAACATGTTTATGACGATATGTTGACAGGTTGGATGTCAACTATCGTGGATCCTCTGGATATGGTCGAGAGTACATGTAAGGATACCATCAAATTTTGCGTGACCCTGACTAGGCTGACCTCTTCCAGTGAACTTCTCAATGGTCACTGGGGACGCCATGACGTCGAAGACTGCAAGGATGCGGCCAAAATTTTGTCCGCTCCATCGTACTCCTTGATCGACGGGAAGCGTGTCGCCATCCGAGGTGGCTCGGCGGGCGGTTACACCACGCTTTCCTCGCTGACGTTCGCCAAGGACCCGAAATACTATAAGACCGCCTGCTCTGCATTTGGAGGTGTTGCCGATCCCACGCACCTCACCCAGGTCACGGAAAAGTTCGAGTCCAGGTACGCCGAAAGGCTCTTCGGCTGCCCTCCAGGTGGCGATGCCTGGGACCCATGGAACCCAATCAAGCATATAGATAAGAACTTTAGCGTGCCGTTGCTGGTACGTGGTACATTATGTGCTTGATTTTGGCCTAGGCTTTACGTGTCAATCTCGTGGTTCTTGTTTGCGTAGATGCTGCACGGTACAGTCGACGGCGCCGTTCCCATTGTGTTGGCCCAAGACTTTGTATGCAAGATCCACCAATGTGCGCCATCAGTGCCTGTTTTTCTCAGGCCATATCTTGGAGAAGGTCACCACTTCCGCCAAGCGAGGAACATCAAGGATGCGCTGGAGAACGAGTATGAGTGGTATAAAATCCATTTGATGTAAAGGAGGGTTCCCTGTATGTTGCGTTTCCGGATAGCGTGTATGATATCCTTAGGCCGACGGTGTAGTTTGAAGTTGTAATGTACGATCCATCTCTTTCAAGGTTGAGATTCATCAGTATTCCAGAGGAGCTCGCAAATCAACGGTACGACATGGGCTACGGAAACAAACGGGCGACATACTACACATATCCTGGCAGCACTGAGTTTGAGTTATCAAGCGTCAGATGATCCAGATTAAACCTCTTCCTCAGTGCCTAAGCCTTCAATCCCTTAAAATTCGCGGTAAATATCCTCCGAATTTTTTGACTACCTCGAGGACCCCCTAGCCTCGGGCAGCATCTATCCTTTGTTCCGCCTGTATATAGTACCATCCCTTATTCATAGAATGTTGGGGTCATACCTTTGCAGTGGGGACATTATCATTTCAAAAAATCCTATCAAAGCGCGACACTATACCACTTACTTAGTACATCCTACATAGTCGTATCGTACACTTTCTTGCAATCAACCACCCCCACCATTTATCCCATCTCCTTACTGATCCACCTGGAACAACACTGTGTTAACCTTCCTCACTGTCTTATCCACCACAACATCAGGATCCACCAACGTCAACTTGGTCTCAGGACGGAACAGTAACAAATGCGTCGACCCGCCAAAGTGGAACGCCCCGATCTCGTCTCCCTTCTTGAGACGATCCCCTTCCTTCACTACCACCTTGGTTGTCGAAACTTCACCAAGGCCGACCCCAACGAAACACATCAATCCGATCTGCGGGTTGTCCGACTCGATAAAGATGAGCGCGCGCGTGGAGATGGCGGTGACAAAGCCTTGCGAACGGGAGATAACATCTAGGTCCTTCTTGTTGTCGTCCAGACGCGCGGCGTAGTAGGTGCCGGGGACAACGTACGTCTTAACGACACGTCCATCAATGGGACTGTGCCACCGGTGGTAGTCCAGCGAGCTGAGCATCGCCTGGTAGACGGACCCGCCAACGAACTGGGATGCAAGCGGGTCGTAGTTGAGGATATTGTATAGGGAATATGGCATCTTCTTGAGCCAGAATTCGTCCGTCGCTTTTACGCCGCGGACGAATAGGTGATAGATTGCCTCACAAGCGGCATTGATGTACATGGGGCTGTCGGGCAATTGGACCGCACGGATTCTTTCTTTGAAACGTCTGACGAAGAAGTCATCCCAGGACGTAAAGCCCTTGTGGGGCTTGCCAGGATCGCACATCCACGCCTCGTCAAAATGCATATCAAGGCGCTTCTCCTGTGCTTTTATGGCCTCTTCGCTGAACCAGCCATCCTTTGTAGAGACCAAGACGTTGCATGATGCTGGGGAAACGAGAAAACTGGTCCACTGGTCAAAGATCCTGCGGAACATCGCATTCACTTTAGGATTAGTGAACACGTGGTAACCAGCCTGAGTGTTGCAGAAGGGTGCAAGGATGCCGTACATCGGGACGGCGCCTATGAGAGGGTTGGAGCCGTAATTCGGTGCTGTGGTGATGGTCTTATCGAGAAGCCCGAGGAGCTGCTTGTAGTCTGTGATCTAACCCCAATGGAAAATAATCAATGTCTGTGGGTGAATGCGACAATTGCCAAACTAGCTGCTTACCGAGCGCTGGTCGGGGTCAGGGTTAGGCGGGGCCTGCTTGAACATCTCCTTGAAGTCTTTGAATATCTCGGCGTCCTTCTCGATCAGGTTTTTGAACTCGAGGATAACGGCGGAAAGCCGTTGCTCATCAACATCACCTCCACTCATTAAGACGCCGTTCTCAACGAGTTGAGAAAGCAAGTCGTGGTGGTACTTCCAGATGATGCTGGGGTCCTCAGGGAGCCATCTGGCGATGCTACCATGGTGTTCGAATTCGGGAGACATGTTGATTCAGCTGGGATTATCAACGGTCATCCAGAGACCACGTTAATCGGAAAGGACGACTCACAACGAAATAGAGACGAATGCCAAGGTATCGAAAGGCGAACGTTGATACCCATTATATATGCTGAATACCAGCAGATGAGTTTGTACTAGTACCTTGTTATCGTTCCGAATTCGCAAAATTGTTCGGTTGCTAGCTTAAAAAGTCCGAATACCTGCTTAATTCAATTCGTCCGTTCACTCTGTCGTCGATCGAGGCGTACTCAACATGTTAGGCTCTTATCCGGCTGAAGGCGAGTCTCAGATCTCAGCCCGCGTGATTCCAAAATGGGCAAAACCCTGAACTAACCCAAATATAAAACACACTAATAGCCTTATAAGGCAATTTAAAAGTCTTTTCAATTTTCAATTTCCTTTTTGGATTATGCATTATGGGCGAGTGTACTGTAAATAGCTGCATGTGTACGCGGCGAAAATTTCTGAGTTACACATTTGGTTTGATCAACTGCAGCCACAACTCCGGAAAGATAGTATTTGTACTAATATCCCCACGTGGAGTGTTTGTTTCCGGTACTCTCCAAACCCCGAGAAAACTTGATGTAATACTACGTGTATGCGTAGCCACCCCCACCACACTAATGACACAAACACCGGCAGGATATCGTAAGATAGGAACGCTATCGCTGAGTGAGCAGAGAGTCTTTGGGCCACTTAACTTGAACACCACTCGTCCGAAGACTTACATAACATTGGGGCTGCGCTTGTACCTCGTTACGCCACAGTGAGAAGTTGTTGACCCAGAATGGAATACCTTGTATTGAGACAGTATTTGTGAGGCGAGGCAGTGAACAGTATCAGGTTTCTTTCGACAGCGAGCACGATGATAAAGGTCAAATACTTCCTCGTCTAGGGACCAAGGTGATGCTTGGAATATTAGCGTGGCTCGAGTTCACAGGTGACATTGAGTGGGAGCAATTCGAATCAGGAGTCCTAGACCATGTCATTTTGGACGCCTTCCTTGCTAACCCCGGCAACCCTGGTTATGTTGTTTAAGATTCTCACTGCTTCGGGGTCAGCAAACACGTTCGCGAGCACTGCGACTTGCCACATACAAACTGAGATATACTATTGATTCTTGAACTCATGCCCTCTGGGGGTGGCTTTCGGAGTGGGCTTTCATTTCTATGATTTTATAATCCCAGTGAGACCTTCGAACAACATGACTCACCTCATGCATATAAATCGGACCCAGACGACTTGGACCACCATGTTGGGAGTTGCGAGAGCCCTGCTTGACGTCACTTGAAGCAACCTATTTCATACATCAAGTTCAGCGGTGGAATCCAGGGCCCGCTGATGTTTTATTTGCGTCACATGGTCATATCACTTATCCCCTTGGATCCGTTTTGAACTGTCAATACTGACGAGATATCAGAATCATCAAAGAATCACGTCTCGTCCAAGTTCTGAACCATGCGTGCGACCCAAGCGCTTACGCCTCAAGTTTGCATACCTACGCGCTCGCAATGCTCACATTCATTGAATGCCCCTACGGCTCGACAGAAAAAAAACAGCATGACGACCGAGGAGGACCGACCACACCAACCCGACACCCCACCGTCTCGCCCATGTAGACCCATTCAGCGGCGTAAAGAGCTGACCGACGATGACAGGACCGACCGCGCGACCGAGGTGTGGCTAATTGAACGAGGCTATTGCTTGGGCCGAGGGCTGACAGCGTTGATCCCGACCCCGACCCCAAACCCGTCAGTCGCATGCCCAGCTCCAGATGTGCCTGGCATGGACACGGAACGAAATCCAAAGCAGGTCCCATGGCCGGTCCCAGAGATGTTGATGACGCCGGTGTGGACCCAGCCCTGAGAGCAGGATCGCTGCGACTTTGGACAATGTGAGAACGAGAACGAGGCCGATCCAGATGCCGGCATGGAAACGAGAGGTGAAAGTCGCGAACGTGTCTCACGAGTATCCGACCCAGAGGGATACGCACCTAAAGCCTCGAACCCCCGCGTGGACAGGCGTGTAGAAAAAGAGTGTAAAGACGATGACAAACGCGGAGCTCAGGAAGCCCAGCACGAGTCCAGAGGGCGTCAATGCTCGTGGGGTAGGTATCGCGAGGAGTGCTTTCGCACTTGCAGATCCAGCCTGAGTTAAACCTGGGTCTGTATCTGAGGCGGAAGGTCGCGTGCTACTGGGAACACCGTTCGTCTCGTTCGTTTACTTGGAAGTGTCTGTTGGACCCAGAGTGAACAAGTCAGTCACGTATGTTATTTCTAGTACAGCCTTCTCTTCTTCAAGCATAACACAAACAACACCAGATAATTCATGAACCACATTCAAAATCAGAACTCTTACTGATACCGCCCACACGATCAGAATTCAGCAAATTTGCGTTGATCGCGAGTGATTTCCTGGTTGTGATATTCCAGATGAACTCACGACTCGCGAATCACTTTCGAATCACGCAAGCATGCATTGAAACAAAGGGAGTACAGTACTAGACCATACTGCAATGGTGCTTTATATCAAAAACGACTGACGTTCGCATTCAGCGCTGGATCTGTCCCTTTCACAACGCGTGCATCACTTTCGAGCCACACAGGCATCTATTATTCGACGTCGTTCACATCGTGATGAGCTCACCGTTGAGCTAATTCATCGAGCTACACCTCCAGTACGCAGTACGTCCCTTGTGCACACTGCTCCTTGTGGAATCACGTCGAGCCACCCCAGCTTGCTGTGTGCACATGGCTCTGCCAGTGTACGGAACAGCTCTACCAAGTGCTTTTACCTGTCCTAAGACCTCTCTCTTCCCAGACCCTTGCCCCCTCGTTACCCATCCTCACCGTCTCACTCATCCCATTCCATTCACTCTCGTAAACAGCACGCCCAATGTACATGGCAAACTGCACGACCCCGTTGCCGCCACAGAGGACACTTGGGAGGGTGCGTGTCGTTTGATGAGGTGCATACTGACACCATGTAGGATGGCGCCAATTAGGGTGAGAAGGCCCGTCCAGACCACTGGATACTGAGCCTGATGCAGACGCCGGATATGGCATTGAATCAGAGGGTGTGTGCGCGTGGGCGAGGATGTTGAGGAATGAAAGGAGGCCAAAAGCGACAGGAAACGCCGCAAGATGTAGGGCATGGCGAAGAACCGGTGGAGGACGGCGAACATTCCTACGAACGCAAGCACACTTGCGATCGCCGAGGCGATGGATGACGAATGGCGCAAGGAAGAGGCGCATGGCCTTGCGCGAACCCAATGGACTCGGACTCGACACTCAACTCGGGTCCCAAACTGTCCGCATTGACAGGTATGTAGCAGAAGAGTGTAAAACGTTGTTGAATGCAGTCAGGCTCAGGAAACTCAGTGCGAATCCAGATATCTGCACCGCCCGTACGCCAAGATATTGACAGCGGCGCTGTCACGCTGGCAGGCTCAGCGTCGTTCGAATCGTTTACTCTCAAGTGTCTGTGTGTACCGAAGATAAGTCGTCGGTGGATTTCCTCTCCGTGCTCTCTTAATTCTTTTTGAACCCGTGCCATCTTCCCAACGTAGTCTGGTGCTCTAGAGAAGACTTTATGTAATACATGTATGTGTTACCACCCGGACCGCACTGACGACGCTAACACCGGCAGGATATCGTAAGATAGGAAAACAGTACGCTCCAATGGTGCTGAACGTACGGTTCCTTCGGTCATGCTGATCTTTTCGTTGTCGCCGTCTGTGTCGCACTCGCGACGACATTTCCAGATGGGTGATTTGGTACAGATTATGCATACATGATTGCGAGCGACGACCAAAGCCAACGTCAACACGATACACGATAGATTTGCCCAGCATTATAGAATTTGGCTACTACCTTTCCTCCTCCAAGGCTTGCTCATCGACAATCGCAGAGGCTCCATAAACCCAACTGAACACGATGCCCGCCCAATTCTGGAATGGATGTCAGCGACACGAAGCTTCCACGATAGTATAAATATACAGTGGTTCTCTGGGAGTTCGGCATTGGTCTCATCTTCTAATGTTTGCTCCTCGACAATAGCAGTGGCTGCAGTCCACCACACGGGCACCCAGTCTACGGCAGGCTTCAACTCCTGAAATAGGTGTCAGCAGAGCGAAGCTTGTGCGACGAGAGTGACATACCATGGTGTTCTGAGAGGTCGACATGGTTATGTGGATGTAAGCAGGTGGGAGGCAGTAATATCCGAGGTCTTGTTGTGTTCGTCTTGATTTCGAGCCTGTCTTTATACTTCGTGAATCAAATAAATCAAACAGACCATCGTATCTTGACGTAAGGAAAGCGTACTATGTAAGGTCACCGATTGCGGCTGACGAGCTTGTACATAAACAACCCCAACGCCCTCAGCCTTGAATCGAAATTAGCCGTGACAGATGGGCCTACTTATTTCCGCGATAGGCTAGGTTTGCTGCACAGTCTGGACTCTGGACTCAATCGTGTTGCATGATCCATGACCTACTAAGCTTGGCACTGATGGGCCATCAGGTGCGAAACGTAAAAGAAGTAGTGAATGGTCACCAGACCTGAGGTTGGAAGAAAACAACCTAGCGCTGGCGGCCACCGCCAGTGATTCGAACGTGGAAGATGAACACCATGCGCCTATTCCAGCCCCCCGGTTCCTGAATGGACGTCCAGGAATTGTTCACTCGTACGCAATCCTGTTGAACCGAATAACCCAGAACGGAAATCTCGTACCAGAACCTTGATAATCTAGTTTGATCAGTAGCAACTCTAGAAAGATAGTATTTGCACATCTTCCCACGTAGAGTGTTTGTCTCCGGTACTCTCCAAACCCCGGAGAAGACCTTATGTAGGTGATACATTTATGCGTAGCCACCCGGACCGCACTGACGACGCAATCACCGACAGGATATCGTAAGATAGGAACACTGTTATCGCGAAGGGGTGTTCGATGAGTGAACGGATATCACGAAGTGTTGGCCATATCTTACACGTTGAATTGAATGGTGACGGTGTGAGTTTGGTACTTGCAACAGCAAGTTGGATCGGAACCTGAAAGTGTCGAACCACTGCTACACTATTGCCGATGGGATTGCATGCAGTGCTAGGACGTCCTCCAACCAGAGAAGCCACGATGTTGGAGGACTCGACCCAGAATGGAACACCTTGTATCGAGACAGTATTTGTGAGGGAAGGCAGTGAACAGTATCAGGTTTCTTTTGACAGCGAGCACGATGATGAAGGACAAATACTTCCTCGTTTGTGGAACCAAGTGGCACTATCGTCCCCCTCAGATTGCCCAGGGACCAAGGTGATGCTCAGAATATCATTGTGGCTCGGGTTCACAGGTGACACTGAGTGGGAGCAATTCGAATCAGGAGTCCCAGGCCATGCCATTTTGGACGCCTTCCTTGCTAACCCCGGCAACCCTGGTTATGTTGTCTAAGATTCTCACTGCTTCAGGGTTAGCAAACACGTTCAACGCGAGCACTGCGACTTGCCACATACATATTAAAACATATTATTAATTCTTGAACTCATGACCCGTGGGGTAGATCAGGCTTTCGGAGGGGGTCGTTCAAAATTGACGATACTAAACGCGCGACGCGTCGGCGAGTACCATCCTGGAAAATCCGAATTTTCCATTTTGGGCAACGATTTCGAGGTTCGTTCGGACTAGGGTACGGTGGAAAAGTCGTTTGTTTTTAACAGCTGAGTAAAACACTAGTATTAGCTGTTACATAATTACTGTTGTGAATAAGTAGACCGAGTTTTCGCCTGTTAGAAGTTGTGAAAAAGGGTACAGCAGCACCGACCATCTGGATCCCACCGCCGAATGCGTATCCTTCACCGAAAGTACCGAAGACATGACTCTCCATACTGTAACAATCTACAGAAGCGTTCCAATGGTCTCGTTCATATGATACAGTGGTGAATGCATGAATGCGATGTGCATGTGAAACTCCATTCCACAAAGAAAATGAAATGAAAAAAAAAAAATCTCGATGAGCACTCTGTAACAAATGCAATAATAGAGGGTTGGTCCAGCAAAAAAAAGCGAAAAGAAAAGAAAGGGGAAAGGAAATACGACTGAATGCGGGATCTGGTCTTTCGTAAACGTTAGAGTGTCTCCAGGTATTGGCATACACGATCAAGCTGTGCTGACGTTTCCTTTACCTACGCACTCGCATCAGTAACCAACGCACGAGAAAAGAAGTAGGGTCATTATCCCGAGGACGACTCACATGTGCACGCGAGAAAGGCTCAAAGTGATGCCCAGTTATGTCCCAGACCGGGATAGGCTGTCCGACCAAAGCCTCCCAGGCTCTTACAACCGGCACAATTTCGTCACGTTCACGGAACCACGCAGGAACGCCTTCTATGCCATCGGGACAGAACCCGGCGGTACAGCGCAAAAACGCAAGAGAGACCTCCACGTCTTGTGTTCTGGGCACGTACTTGTCCAAGAGTTCCGTACTCTGTTTGAACTGGCGCATGACCAGTGCCGTCATCGAAGAATCGACGGCACGTTCCTCATCCCGGAGGAGATGGTTGATGATGGCGTCAGACAACAAGGGTGGTTCCAGTGGTGAGGGTGAGTCGATCAAAGCGACACCTTTCACGTTGACACCGCGAGAGGTGAGGATCCGGGCGATTTCAAAGGCGACGACGCCTCCAAATGACCAGCCTGCGGAAGAATCCATCACGTCAGACTAAACACTACACGAATATAAATGAGAAAACCGACCTCCGAGCATCAAAGCGGCATCATTTGCATGTTGCTCGATCGCTAGCGCA
Source organism: Lanmaoa pseudosensibilis (assembly GCA_038092875.1). Taxonomy (NCBI): domain Eukaryota; kingdom Fungi; phylum Basidiomycota; class Agaricomycetes; order Boletales; family Boletaceae; genus Lanmaoa; species Lanmaoa pseudosensibilis. Next base: position 18,902 of record JBBPRF010000188.1, read on the forward strand.
TACGCCTGAGCCATGTCCTCAAGAGTTTCCCATGGCTCATCTGAGAAGAAACGAGGATTGCTGAGCCCCCACACGTCGCGGTGTAAAGGCAAGAGACGCTCGTATTGATTGATAAGGCCGCTTCCATCGTGCACGAGGTAAAGTCGAGTGTGCAAACTACCCAGGCACTGCTGCAACGGGACAAGAACGACGTCGGACTGGTGATCGTGACAGACCGGAGGTCCCCCGTCGTGGATCTGGGAGTCCGAAACGCCTCCGTCATTGAGATCGTCCACCAAGAAGTCGTAAAGCGCTGAGAGTGTGGGACACTCGGCGAAGATATTGTGCGGAATCGGTCTGTTCAACGCGACCCTCAACGCCTGCTGCGCCTCAATAGACCCCAATGAGTCCAGGCCGAGGGATCCAAGATCAGCTTCGTCTTTGATCTCCTCGCTGTCCGCGATCCCTAACACCTCGGCCATGATCCTACGAATGCGCTCTATGTCCATGCCTGGGAAACGCTTTTCAAACATGTCCCCACCCTCCGAGACCAACGTTTGCGGCGAGGGCAGCTCGCTGCAACTCGTATAGAATTCGTCCGGGTCGTTGACGCCCATTTTGTCGAAACCAAGACCAGTGCCGCAGAACATGGTACTATGGGTATTGGAACGGGAACGAGCAAAGATGACGCTGCGAGGAGACGAGGGTGTAACGATTGAGTTGGAATTGGTGCGCATGCGACTTCGGACACCTCTTGGATCCGCTGCAATGGCCAGGCCGCGATGGAGGCTCGTCAACCGGACCCTGCGGAACTGTGCGCCTTGAAGCTGAGCAACGACGATAGGCGGGTCGCATCCCTGTACCGCTAGTATATCCGCAGTAACAAAGTCGCGAGAAGAGATCCGGTTCATGGTGCAATAGACGGTGTAAAGCTGTTTGTCGTCGACCAGATCACGTAGAACTTTGAGCAAGCCGACACTACTGCATATATAGGCGTCTGAGATATCACCTCGCAAATTGACCATGAAACCCGCGACATGGAGTAGTGTATCAAGAAAGATGGGTTGTACGCCCAGAGAACCAAACACGACAATATGGGCGATGCCGGAGGCGCCGTCGCCACTGACGGTGAGTGACTGGATCGTGTGATAGTCCTTGGCGTACTCCACGATCCGAGGGAAGACCACCTCGTATGCAGTATGCGTACTAAACACCTCTGGTGTTTCCTCCTGGCACGTGAAAACCTCCGCACGCCGAGAGCGACCAGGGAGTTGGAGAGCAAAATTGGACGTCGCCTCTCGGATGGAAGAAAATCGCAAATCGCCATATACGTGAACGTGTTCTTCGCGCGATGACTCCAATCTCGACGTGATGCTAAAAGAGCCTGTTCCGTCTTCGTGGACGGTAACGTGTGTACGAATGATGAGATGGACTTCCGGGTGGAGCACGAGGGGACGCGAAAACTCCACGGCACGTAATACAGGCATGCTTCTTCCGAAATCTAATTCCATATGGCGTTGCGTGATGACTGCGCCAGCGAGAGCCTGTTCCAGGTACACGGACGCGGGGCACAAGGCATAACCACCAACTTTGTGCCCTTCCATGTACCTCGCCAAGCACTTGATAGGCGTTTCAAAGATCGCCGCATTGCCGTTTTGTCGAGACGGGTATTGAGACCAAGAAGACAACATCGGGTGGTCGGGTGTCTGACGTTCGAGTGTTGGCTCCGGCGTAGCGTGAACCGTACGATTCCTGTAAGGCACCCAGAATTTCTGCGAGTCGAACGGATACAATGGTAAATCAACGCAAGAACAAGCGGAGTGTTCATCGAAAACGCGTCGCCAATCCACAGGAACAGTGGTTCGGTACAGTTGGGCCAAGCTGCCCATCAGCGAGTCCCATGCCGGAGTTTCTTTGAGCATCGATGGAAGACACAAGGTCTCTCGGGACGGTGACAACATCGGCTCAACCATAGGCAAACAGATTGCATGCGGCCCAAGGTCAATCCATGCATCAATTTGGGAGGGATCCACGTATTGTTCAAGTTCTCGCAGACCCTGGGCAAACAGAACAGGCCGACGACAGTGCTTCACGAAGTAGTCGGCTTGGAACGTCAAAGCGTCCCCCACTGGAACGACAGTCCCGTATAGATTGGATGCGATGGGGATAGACGGAGGATGGATCGGGAGTGTCGCGACGTGATCCCTGAGATCGTCCAGAATTGGATCCATGGCGGAAGAGTGGAAGCCGAGTTCAACGCGGAGAGTGATAGTCTTGCAACCGAAAGCGAGCGTCAGGTGGGTCGCGAACGATTGCAAGTCTTCAATGGGGCCTGAGACCACACAAGAGGACTCCGTGTTGACGCACGCAACAGTCAATTTCGAAAACGACGTATGAGTCGTCAGAATCTCTTGCACCTGCGTAGACGGAAGGCTGATGGAAATCATCCCGGTGTTCCCAATGGCGCATGCCTGAGACATTAATCGAGCCCTTTTCGCCACGATGGAGAGCGCAGTCTCGATCGACAGGACGTCGGCTGTCACCATGGCGGCATACTCTCCTAGACTGAAACCAGCACTCGGTATCGGTCCGCATGACATAAATGCAAATCGATAACTCACCTTTGCCCAATGACCGCGGCGGGAACCACTCCCCAGTGCTTCCATAGAGTGGCGAGAGCGAACTCGACAGCAAGTACAGCGCACTGATAAGCCTCAAACTCTTCGTCGTCCCCAAGAACATAGTCACAAGTCTCTGACGAGATAATGGGGAGGATACCAGAATAACCGAGAGACAGGAGGCGGCGCTGACATCGATCAATACAACTCTTGAAAACTGGCGACGTGGCGTAAAGGGAAGCACCCATATTGAGATATTGACTTCCTTGTCCAGGGAAGACGAAGATCACCTGACCCCCGTGCCGCTCAACGTGGGTGACAGACGCGGTGTCTAGAGCCCGCATAAGCTGATCCTTGTCCCTCGCAGTGACCGCCAATCGGAAAGGGTAGAGTTGACGACGAGCGGTAGTAGTGTAGGCGATGTCGCCGAAAGATACGTTGTGATTCTGAGCGTCGCCAAGCCACTGCATATATCGCGACCGGAGATTTTCAAGTGCTCCGGCTGACTTCGCCGAAATGCCGAATACGAAAGACGAAGTTCTGGGACGATGATTGGGCTTTATATACTCCTCGAGTATCAATGCTCCGTTCGAGCCAGCTGCGCCAAAGTTATTGAGCACAGCAACTCGAGGCGTGGATCCAGCGACCCATGGAGTTGGAAGTGTATCGATGACTATATTGTCAGTATCCATAGGGGCGATGAGCGGGTGGAGCGTCTTCAAGGAGATCTGAGCCGGAATGACGTTATGTTGTAGCATCAACAAAAGCTTGCAGAGCCCTACAGCCCCAGAGGCCGCCTCGAGGTGTCCGATATTGGCTTTAATCGACGTAACATGAAGAAGATTGTCCCGCGTTCGTCCCTGGGATAGAACCAAACGGATACTCGCAAGCTCGCATGAGTCTCCCGTTTCGGTACCAGTGCCGTGGGCTTCGACAACGCTGACGCGAGTTGGACGGACACCAGAATGCTCGAGGAGTGTCTTGAGGAGATCAGCCTGCGTAGGGCTGTGGGGGTGGGTGATCGACGGCGCAAGACCACTCTGATTAACTTCAACGCCTCGAATAACACCCATGATGTTGTCGTTCTCCGCTATAGCGTCACTCAATCGCTTTAGGACGAACAAACAAGAACCTTCCCCTCTAGAATAACCATCGGCAGACGCATCAAAGGCTTTGCACTGACCCGAGGGGCTCAAAAAGTGGCCCCGTTCTAGGCCAACGAACACCTGTATCACACGTTATTCCGATGTACCAGACGACGCATTATGTACATACGTTGGGACTGGTCATAATGTTGACGCCACCCGCGAGTGCCGCATCACAATCTTTGATCATCAAAGCTCTGCATGCTTGGTGGATGGCCACGATCGAAGACGAGCATGCAGTATCCACCACGACCGAAGGTCCCCCAAACTGCATGGCATATGATATGCGACCGGTCAGGAACGCCTTCAATGTGCCTTGGGATAACGTTAATTCCATTCATCCAGAAAGCGCCAAAAAAAGGCCCACCGGTGCTATAGTGAATGTCAATGCTGTCAGCGAGATTTTCAGCATAGTCTTGCGTCGCTGCTCCGATATAGCAGCCGAACGTGGCACGTCGAAAACAGGGTGTTGCATCAGGAACATATCCCGCACTCTCGAGAGCTTCGTAAGCCGTGTGCAGCAGAACACGCTGTTGAGGATCCATGCTTCTCGCCTCCCGTGGAGAGATCTTGAAAAACTTGTGATCGAAATCGGCAAAATTGCTCATGAAATTGCCCGTCTCGACCTTGATCTCGCAAGGAGATGACCCGACATCGACCGCAGCATGCAAAGGAAGTTTGAAACGATCGTCTGGAATCTAGATAGATGCATCAGTCATCCTAAAGGCATGTATCAGCCATCTAACCTTTGAAACGGTATTGATACCTCTTTCCAGTACCTCCCATAACTGAGCAGCATTAGCAGCACCCGGTGTATGAGCTGCCATACCAATGATTGCGATAGGCTCTTGCTTCGCAGGGGTGGAGACGGCTTCTTCGCGTGTATCCGAACTCGCGTCGATGCAATGCAATACGCATTCAGGCACGACTCTTTCCAGAGCCCGGAGAGCGCTTGATCCGGGACCGATATTGATAGCTAAGAGTTCCACGTCGGTTGGAACGACAGACGCCACTTTCTTCGCAACGAGATCCCAGTTCACAGGATGAACAAGGACCATGTCGACCACCAGGTCGACGAGTGAAGGGTAATCGGAACTAGGCCTGACTACATCTCCAGATATCGTGGATCTTAGGGGGGTGTGGAGATCTTGGTAATCCGGAAATCTAATATTTCGCTTGTGAATATCTGCCAAAACCTGGTCCCGAGTATCTGGGAGATGCAGGTCCGAGTGATAAAGCGCATCGACCGTAGTGGGATGTACAGTACAATGCCGAGATACGAAGGTCGAAAACCTGACCAACAAGTCCGGTCGACCTGAAACTGTCACGTTCTTCTCATCAAGGACCGCTGTCACGCGAAGCGAGGGAACTCGACAGTGCTAAAGTAACCAAATCAATGATAGGAATGGGCGATACGACTACCAACTAACCTTCTGTTCAAATCGCCCGATTTTTTGTTCGACATCGGCTTTTGTCAAACCGAGGCACACCACACTCCAAGGAAGGGCGGCATCCACAGGTTTCTCCTTGAGCAACTTCCTCGTAAACTGTAAGACACGCAGGGCGATCCAAAATACTAGACGAAAGATTTCGACTGCGGTGGTGATATAGGAAAGTGGGTTGCGGGATGCAGCAACAACGCAGGCAGGGAATATCCCAGAAGATAGACCGAGGACTCCGGCGGCGTGGTCGATGTTGACTTTGAGAAGATCAAGGAAAGAGCGAGAAGTAGTTTGCACGTAGGACTGATAACGTATTACCTGTGCGAGGAAGAGAAACATTCCAGAGATGATATGATTTTTAACGTATTTAGGGTCAGGAGTAAGCAACCGACGAGGATCATCAAAATCAGACGGGCATATACCACTCTGATCGAGTTCCTCTGTGGACAAAGCGGCGAGTTCTGCGAGGAAGACATCTAGGCATGAAGAAAGGAGAAGGGAACCTGTGGGAGAGTCTGCGTCGCGGATTGCCTGGTCAGCTGCATGTCTTAAGCTCGTTCTTGTCGTTCCCTGCCCCGCAAACACTGGAAGGACGATCCTGCTAGAATCAGGGGTCAACATCTCGCCCAGATATGTGTGCACACGATGCGAACTGTCATAATATCGATCAGCGAGACAAGTCTCATCAATGCATCACTGCACACCTTGCGATGGTGTTAAGTGCCAGGGGCCTCAAATACGGTACGATGGGGGGGAGATCGGATGGGTTCGGACTTGTGCGGGTGAAGAGAGCAAGGGCCACTAAAATAGTGGGTTCGCCCTGATGACCGGGCCCGAGGAAAGAGACTGACTTTCCACTTCTCGTCTCTTCTGCTACTTCGAATTTGGAGTGTATGGACGCTTAGTCCAGTCTCTTGCTGTTACATAACGTCCAAAGATAAAGTTACTATTACACCCTTCCTCTGAAATATTAACGCCCCTGACGGTCAGAAGTAACCCCCGTTTCAAGCAAGCCACCTCTGTGGTGCAGCGGCGAGGACGCATCCATAGCTGGATACGAGGTCAACTTGAGGAATATTACATGACTGAATCGCGCGCCTAAATGATCCAGCGTCGGCGATGTCTGACCGAAGAGGGATTGGGTACCGCAAAGCGGACGGCTATGATGCGCGCGCGCCAGCGATCTGTTGCGTTGATGGTTCCTGGGGCGAAGTCATAGTGCGCCCATCGAGATAAACATCAAAAAATTTCCAAGAAGGCCAGCCTACGGGATTCCTAGAAGTCTGATCGCCTTGCCAAAGTTTTTGCATCCTTCCATAGCGGTCTCCATCTGAGAACCTGGTTTTCAATCTGTTCGTCAATTAAAAGAGTCGGGTACGCACCGTTCGCATGAAGTTGGCCTCCATATCTATTGGATTCATGAGCCCGGTGGCGGATGATCACCAAAGACTTCTTGTGCTTGTATCGCGGTGAAGTAAACCATCGTTCAACGTTGACCAGACCGTCACTAGGCAGATGTCAACCTGCAGAAAGAACTGACAAGAGAACGACTCTTCCATTCTTCGTAAATCGCTCTTCGAATCGTCGAAAGTGCTAGGGGACCGTGACGGACTCCAATTCTCGATTTTGCGAGAGCCACCTCGAAGTGCACACGGACCCCGAAGTTTTCACTTCTTGCTTATGTAAGCAGCCTCCGCCAGCCCAGCTCTAGGTCGCGCAAGTTATGTCCTTTCCATTAAACGTCGTTGTAAACGACGAACATGACCAGTGACTGAGCACGTCACTCATCCCTAAGCGAAGATCCACCCGGAACGACAGAGTGCCGACCATACCGGGATCAAACGGACATCGGAGCTTACCTAGTATCATATCGTAGACTCTACGATGAGACATTCGACATTCAAAGCCAACCTCTCCTAATACGTGCCCCGGACACCTACAAACGATACGTACCATGCTTCCAGAAGATGTTGTACACCCAATTGAAGCCAGTCTTGACGGGAACTTGATTTGCTCCCATTGGAATCGGTATGCTCTTCTGCTTAGACAACGGCTTCAACGTAATTGGGCCGGAAGCTCGACAGGTCAACCTTCCTCAATAGCTTATAACCCATAATATCGTCAACACCACTCACCTTGCACGTCCACAGGGTAACATGTAACATGCTTCAGGGAGATGTCAACGATGGTCTGCCCCGTGAATATGGCGCTTATAACGTTCCTGGGACTTGAATTCATTAATGTGACCGTCTTCTAGACAACTACTCCAAATATTAATGGCTGATTGATAAGCGTCCTGGAGTAGATAGGAAGGGAATCCAGAAAGGCTTTTTTTTCAACCTATTCGGCCGAATCGGTCGGGACATCTTGAACGAATACCGCCGATCACGGGCCTCTCGTAAAGAAGACTAATAAGCTGATCACTGAGTTTGACGTCCCCTTACAGTTGATGGAAAGTAGGCGTACGCGTGAAATCCGTCGGGGATGGACGCCCTTGGGATAGAGGGCGGAACTTGCTTGGCACCTGACTCCAACCTCACAAAGGTTCACCACAAACCTCGGAAATACAGGAGCAAAACATTATCGGACAAAGGAAGAGCGTGCGTCGCATCTTCTGGAGCGAAAGTGCCTAACAACATAACTCGTCAACTGTCGATATGAGACTTCAAAGCTTCAAGTTCAAATTGGAAGTTGGTAGACCTTACAAGATTATTTTTTCGTAATGAGCGAATGATAGCGTGGACGAAATATTCTTGATCGGCCAATGCCGGAGCCGCAATACCCTTGCTAGCATCCTGCATGTTGCTACCGATGCCGCAAAGAGGTTCACTACAGGGGGTGGATCCAACAAATCAGACTTGGCGCTACTTCCAAGATGGCGCTGTCAAATGCTTAGATTGTAGCTTGAATAAAAGTAGTCGCTGTTGTTTCTGCCGGAGACCAGAGGCAACTTGCGCCCCATCTGGGAAGGAAAGGGCAGTGCTTGGCACCGATGGCATCCCAGAACAGCTGAAATGAACGAGTCATTTGCAACTGAGCGAGTCCTCTCATTGGCCCATGAGCATCTAAGCGATCCCAAAAGGTGTCTTACAGCACAACTTACTGAAGGCACTTCCAAATGGAGAATAGTATACTCTACTTTCCTCGGGTAATCTCTCGGAGGATGTGTCGCCTAGCTTACTAGTGCTGTTCGGCTATAGACCCGACGTACTCGGAGCGTATGTATGCCACCTGTTCTTCGTCTCCCGCCGCCGTCTGCGCAAATTCTGAGATGGAAAAATTGTAGGGGAAAACATCGAGGTAACTGCAGTTTTCGGAGCTTGCGGAAATACTAACTAATGATTTTCGTCTACCAGCAGCTGTTGTATTCCGGAATTTGTAAGCCTACACTCAGAAGCCGACAATGAGACTCGGCGAAAGCTGCCTTCACCTGGTGAGCCTTTCTTCGATTTGCATTCCCCACATCAAAATTTCTACTTTATCTGAGTTTGACATTGGAATGTTCGTCTCGAATGTACACTATTTTTTGCTATTCCTTTCATTCACGACCGGAACATTCTCTTACTCTTGCTTACTTGTGACCTACCCGCTGTCGCATGAAGCGCTTTCCAGATTTTACGAACATCATGACTGAATGCCCACTCGAACATCAATTTTCCGGTTCAGCGGGGGAGGAATCTGTTAGGGGTTATGCCTCTCGCCACGCTCAGCTGTCAGTCAGGGGCGAACAAGTTCTCGACCGTCTGCTCGTGCTGTTATCAACCTGTCTCAAATCGCAACCGACGTCTCGCGTTTCCCCATTCCCGCCTGCGTACCTCTTTTCCATCTGCGACGTTTTGCAACACAGCCGTGCTGACGGTTCCGCTGAGCAAAACGATACGTCCGTTTTACCCTCGGTGTTGAGTAAACTACGAGACTGGAGACTTGTCGATCCAGACTACCGGTACAGCTCCAGGGGTATCCACAAACTCGCTCTTGACTTGGCGAGCATTACGGACGAGGCTCCCGCTTCAACCAGTTCCGGTCTTAATCGCACATCTCACCCTCGCCTCAGGATGAAATGGGTCAGCTCAGATTCGCCTTGCGAGAACCAGGACCGAGAACCGTCCTCGTCAACACCCCCATCTCCATCGTCACCTCGGTCCGACGTTCTCGACTCGGCACATGAGTGCGCGCATGCTCTTCCGGACCTAAAGGAACACCGTTCTGATGCCGGATATGAATCTTTCCAGGCCAGCAGGCTAGGTACCCCGAATTCCGAGGACGCTAGCGCTGTCGTATCGAGACGACACCATTCCGTGTTTGGGTTCCGCAGTGGTTGCTCGGCGTGTCGTCACCCTCGGGTTTCTGGCCCTTCTACCCCTCCCAGCCCGCAGATGACATCCTTCAAGTTGGAACAAAGGACGCCGTTCAGCGATGTCAACCAGTTGGACACAACTTATATCAACCCCACCGTCGCATCACCGAGACGTTTGAAGCCCAGTGCCCAACACACCACGACGAAGAAGACAAAGCGGGAAAAACCCAAGTCTTCGCAGTCCAGCTCGCGTGGCGCACACGTCGACGAAAACGAACCACCCCTTCCCACACCGATGGGAGGCATCGGCATTTCGTTCCCGCGTCAGCCTACGCATTTTCCTCGTATATCGAATTCCCTTTCCTTGCGGGAGCCATCCACCCCCTCTGCCGCCGCTTCTGTCCAACGGCGCTTAGAGCCACGTCACCTTCCAAATCGTACCCGCGAAGGTGATACGCACACATTCAGTCACCGTGTCGCTTCTGTTGATCTGCGGCTGCCCATGGCCAACTATTTCCCGAACCGTGCTTCTTCGATTGATCATCACCCGCACCCACCGACGCGAACACAGAGTTTTTCATATACGCCGGTTAATTCACATGGGCTCGGAAGCGCTGCCGCTAGGGTACAGAAACTGTCGTCGAATGCGGAGGGGTCCCAATTGGGTGAGCGACTTCCATCCTGGAGTCAAGGCCATCTCCATCGCGGTCCCACGATGACGACGACGACTTCTGTGAAACCTACCAGCTCGTTGTCATCGCCTCTCGCGAAGGCGAGTTTTCAGAACCCACATCCATTCGCTCGGTTACGACCATCCAGTACTTCGATACCTCCCAAAATCCCGAGCGATATGAAACACCGCGATCCTCGCTCGCCGGTATCCTCCCTGACACACAAGCACACGCAGAGTGTTGGCTCTCTCCCCTCATCACCTTTATTGCACGCGCGAAAATGGCAGGTATAACGTACAGTGTACGATGTTTTAATGACCCAACGACCCCGTCGCATCCGATAATAGTCGCTATTGATTTTAATTCTGCCTCTGATCCTGTTTTTTTGTCCTTCTGTTTCATAGACACTGCGAGTTAGTCGTCTCTGTGCATTTTAATTATGCATGAGCACGAGCTACGCTTTCGATTCAAGCACGATTTCTTTTTTTTGGATGATCGATCCTCTGCATTTTTGACGACGTCGATCGGATGTCATGGTTTTGTTTTGTTTTTTTTGCACGATAGCCCCTACATGATCCAACCCCCCTCCCACCGTACCCTATTCCGAGTCTACTTACCTGAAGACTTCATGTGATGTGAAGCAATGTTGCAGATTGTTTGTGTAACAAACGACCTTATTGCTATGATCTTGGAGATGCGAGGGCGTGGTAGGGCATTGGGAGGACGCCGCGACCCGTAGTACCAGATGATCATGGATATGATTGGCATCCGTGAGCTCGGTCATCGCCGACGTCGTTGAGCCGGAGTTGTGAGCCTCCCCAGTGACTGAACCAGACCTAAAACTTCGAGATCAGAGGACACGAGTCGTTCTGATCATGCGTTGAAGAGTCCGAGGAGTCAAGACTGGCATTTCGGCCTTGGTTCCCCTAGTAGGTAGGTAGCGAGCGTTTTTGTCAACGCTCTACCCGACCTGCTCCCCTGGACAGATCCAAGAGTCTTAGGTAGTACGACCCGAGATTGACCTCCTCCGACTCCGGAGTCGCTTTCCACAAGGACATTTGGACATCTGGAGTGTACTAGGTGATAGGCGGCAAGTTAATTTACCTTGTCTGCAATACAACTGGTAAATGTAAGTGTACAATGCGTGTTACTCTATACATGGTTGTCGTGCGCGATAATATTTCAGTGCTCCGTTTCCTCCCAGGTCCTTCCAACGGTCTTGAACAAATCTGCCTCGATAACCTGCTTGCCGCTCGTAAAGTACCCTGCCGCAATCTTGGCGTCGATCTCGACCCTGGAGTCGGGTGGAATGAGGTGCTCTATGACGAGAGGTAAGTTCGGGGCATCGAGAGTGGGGATGATGCAACGTACCAGGGAGATCGTATCGTTTCAATATAGGGATGCCGGATTGCACGATGGCATTGTATTTCCTGCGTATCATGTAAGCGCATGCTCTTTGATACGTCTACTCCGAGGTGAACGTAGCTTACATATCACTCATCGAGACCATGTTGTCGATCTTCTTGATACCCAGCCAATGCAACACGTCCGGCATCAACGCTTGGAAACGCATATCCTTGACTCCGGCGATGAGCTCTGTAGACTTGAAGTACTTGTCCGCGGAGTCACCGCCACGTTTACGGAGGTTATATACGAGGTACCTGACAGATTCATCTCAGATTAGGGTCACTTCGTGGATCAAAGACTTACTTGGTGACTTCTCCAAGAGCTCGGCCCTCCTTGCGGAAGTAAACAACGACGCCGACACCACCGCGCTGAGCGCAACGGATACACTCTTCAATCGCAAAGACGAGATAGGGTTTGCAGGTACAAATGTCGGATCCAAAGACATCAGATCCATTACCTGCCAGACGGATGAAACGTTGTCAACTTGGTGTAGATCACGTGAGGAGGACGTACATTCGTCATGCACACGGAGCGTGAGTTCTTTGGACTCGTCTGCCATATATTCTGGAGGTCCGACTTTTGCAAGATCAGTTACTATCGTCGCACGCATTTCAGATACCCACAGATGTAGACTGTCAAGTTCCCGATTGGAGGGAGGAAGACTTTGATATCGGGCCGAGTGATTAGTTCAGGATACATTCCACCAGTGTCCTCAAAGAGTGCTCGGCGGAGCAAGGTTTCGGAACTTCCCGTCGTCAAGATAAGAAAAAAACAAGCAAGAAAGAGACCACAACGTTGACTCACATGCCAAAACGCTCTGCGATGCCAGGCAGGTACCAAACAGGCTCGACCGCAGCCTTGCTTGTAGTGATCTCTATTCCGGGATCTGCATCACTCACCGAGCCATCCGCATTTCTGAGGGGCCTCGTGCGCAAGACCACACGCCCATCGACGTCGATCTCGCCCCTTTTCGCAGACTCGTCGAGCTCACTCAACTTGATATGTGCTTTCGTCACTGCAATACTCGGACGAATGTCCAAGCCGAACTCGTCGATCTCTTTCTTGAAGACTTGGGGAACGAGATGTCCCCACGGATCAAATGAGACAATCTTCTTGGGGTCATACCAGGAAGGCTGAGGAGGAATCGGGACTGGGGGCTCGGTCTTCGAGTAATCGGGTTTGTGAGATGGGTTGAGTGTACCCATTGCGATAGCAAGGGCTCGATAGATCGAATAGGAACCAGAATGTGCGCCAAGGGCATTACGCTGTTTGATAGAGGTCGGAAGCCGAGAGCAGATAACGGGTCCGCGGACAGCGGGATCGGAGGCTCCCCATTGGAGCGAATAGGGCTTGATGCCGTGCTGGTCCGGGTAGGCTATTGTGAAATGCCGTCAGTTCGGTGTCATTCAGATAGACAACGTCAGCAATTGTACGTGTAGTTGCGCACACAAACACAGGTATGATCCGGAGGCTGGGAAAATGACGTGTGTTCGGCTACCAAATCCGCTCGAGTTGAACGGAGGTGCGGCAATGAATGACACGGAGCAGGTATCTCGTACACGCCACTCTAAACCAATTGGATGGGGGACTTACTCGCTAGAATGACTCGACCGGGGTACAGGGCTTTTTCGCGTTCCCTTTCTGTTATTGGATGGTCTGGGGGCGTGCTTGTGGGAGGCGTAGACGACGCGAGCTGGGCCTTCGTCAAGGATGTCGATGGCGATAAGAGCAAGTTCGAGGACGGCGGCGAGCCTAGGTTGTCAGGACCACTGCGTCCCGGGATCGGGATTCCAGCTCCTTGAAATGGGGATTGTGGTGGGGATCCTGGTGTGGTCAACGCATCGAGCTTCAACACCACGTAAAGATGAATGCATTAAGTATCATGGTGTGAGACTCATCGGAGAAAGACGGTAGCGTTACCTTCGCCTGTAGCGTTTGCTGCGAAACCTGGAGTGCATTGAGCTGCGCAAGGATCTGGACAAAAACGGCGTCGTTGGTGCCAGTGGACATGTTTGGGAAGCGAACAAGATGAGATGGTGGTGGTAGGAAGGCAAGCCGTGCATTGCTACGTGTTGCGTCTTATAGCCCCAGTAACAGCTCGTTTGAGGAGCTAAATCACATCCAATCACGACGCTCTTACAAACTTGCCTTTTCGGGGGTTAAACTCGGATTGGCTGTCCATCCGTGAAACGTAGAGCAGGAGCCAGTTGCATTAGTGAGTATACAGACACATACGAGTTATGTAAATAGGACGCATACTAGAATGCACAGACGAAACGAGAGCAGTGACAAATCCACACATGCCAAGAAAACAAAGTGAGACAATCCACCATAGAAATCATATGTGACTCGACATCAATAAGGTTCCTCCCAGATAAACAGAGACCTGGGATCGAAGCTCTCAGAACACTCTTCCCTTATCTCCTCGATGATGTGCAGCAGTACATCTTGTTCATTAGAAGGACCGCAGTGTGGGGTCATATCCCAACCCGCGAACGACGCAGATCGACGAAGGGCTCTTGAACTTTGCACTGGAATCGCGGAGGGAGGGCTCATCTGGTGATGCGAGGGCAGTGACTCCTTTCTCATTGGTGGAATGACGCTGTTCATGGGATGACCAAATACCCTAGGGTTCTCGTCCTCCTTGTCCTTCCGGGACCTGCCGACATTCAGCAGCGCCGCAACCGATTTTCTGATATTATTCCTGAGACAATCGCTTGACTGAGGGACGTGCCTGAGAGAACGAGTTGGAACATGTTCCGGTAACGGGATGGCATCGAGGGAGATTTGCTGAAAGGCGTGATCTCGAGGCCTTTGGACAGGATGGGCGCGCGACGGTGCGTTTGGAAAACCCTCCCGTCTTGGCCGATCGTGTCTCTCAGTGAAGAGTGGCTCTCCTGCTGTGGGATTCTTGGTAAGAACCTTGCCCGTCACCTGAGAAAGCGTGGAGAACCCTGCCACGTTCCTCTGATGTGACGGATTCGTCGGTGGAGGAAAGCGAGAGGGTGCGTTCGCGAAACTGTGTTGCTCAGAGGGCCCGGGGCGTAGCTGGTCTGCAGACATCATACGACGCGGGTAGAGTTCCGGGACGCCTGCTCGAACGTAGGCTTTGCGCACAACGTTGCGATAGTGGCACTCGGGGTCGTCGAGTGAGCGGAGAGAGTCCAGACGGGCACAGTGTGTAGAGCAGAACCAGAACTCGTGGTATTGAACTGTCTTCTTTCCGCAGAAACAGAACTCCGGAGCGAAGGAGTCCATAGTGGGGGGTGGTACAATGACATTGTGCATGAATGGAATGGAGTAAGTCCAGCCTTGAGATTGAGAAGTAGATGATTGTCCAGAATGACGTGAATGTGTGATAACGAAGTATCGAACAGTGGGCTTATTTATTACACCCTCGACCACTCGCTTTGACGTTCTTCTAGTTTGCTGTGGACGACGAGGCGACATTTTGATTTTGGAGAACAAAGCAACTTGTTCACCGTCGACGACGGATTTGGACAGGTATATATTGTGGGGTCCACAGACACTGCCAGAACGGGGATTGTGGACCAGACACCAGAACAATGGCCGGATGGGAACAATTGATCAAGAGCTCTCACATGTTTGTAGAAGACGGAAAGGGAAGTGCCAAGGATAAATCGTCGAAAGTTTTGGATCTTGGCCCCACCTATGGTTTGAAATTCCTGGACCAGCTTGTTCAAGGTACGATCGTTCACCGACCGCCATCTTGGTAATAAAATCAGAACCGTGTGGCGAGATAAAGTTGGAATTTCTCATCGCCAGGCGTGGATATCTATGAGGGAAGAATTAGCGAATTCCGCAGAGCCTGGGTGAGTATCAAATCATCACGCTTGAGCTTGGGATTCACATTTGCCTGCCGTCGTTGGATTCTGACAAGAAAGAAAATGCCCCAATGCATAGATCCGGACGTTTGACATTTGTCCCCGCGTCGATAGACACATGTTTCGAGGATCATAAAGCTTATCTAACGGCTTCCAAGAGACCTTTTGCAAGTAGGTCAAGGCCATCACTCTACTGGATGGCAATCCACCAAGGCCGCTGTTCCCCGAGCCGCGTTCGTGAACGTCACTGTCAATGGACCGTCTCCCATCGGGGTAACCGCCACATCCAAGGGCTATTAGTACCTGCGTCAGTATCCAAGTTCTAAGCCAATCAGCTATGAATGATTTACCTTGGTTGCGACGGGGATTCGGGAGTGACGACGCTCGAGAGAGCACGCAGGCTGCAGCACTCGTAGACTCGCCTGATGCCTTCAGGCAGTTCTAGTGGATGTCGATGGTGACATCGTCGAATTTAAATTTTCAGGCCTGGAAGCTCAAAGATCATTCTCATTAGAAGCCTTGGAGAGGCGAGAAGCCCCCCCGAGTCCAAGTTGGTGGACGGGCCTGAAGGAAAGCCTCGAAGTCAGTGAACGAACTTATGTAAACGCATTGAGACGTTCAAACTCCGTCACTGAAGGAAAACGAATCGAGGAATAACATGAGTTCACATTCCACAGTGTGTGTTTGCTCTGAAGCTCGATATGTTAGTTCGCGGAATCCGCATCCGCCTGCCAAGCCACGAAGGGATGGTTGTCGTGCAATGTGTGGTAATTGGTGGTTGGCAGATACGTAAAATGGTTTTCGGCGTACTGATTCCGTAGAGATCTGCAAAGCAGCTGTAGCGAGGTCTCCGATATAGTCCTACGACAAGAGATGAGGATTTTCAAGAGATACGTACGCAATGCTCAGGATCATCTTGCCGCCTTTACGCCGTGGGCACACTCACATGCCATCTGAGATCTGGTGAGCACTAATGATTAGTGTATTGACAATGTACAATAGATGCAGGTTTGATCATATTGTCCGTGTACAAGGGGGTCTAATACAGCGCCTACAAGTCCAAGTCTTCCAACCGATATCTCACTGTGGAGGTATGGAAGTGGATATAACCGGCAGTGTAACGCTTAAACGCTTCACAGGCTGCTGGAGATCCCTCCAATATTTTTATAATCCTCTTGTAGAGGCCGATCGTCGTCTCCGTCAGTTCACCAAATGTTTCCAACTTTGATTTCTTGGTGCGAGCAGCTAGCATGGAGATCTGGTTGGTCGCTTCACCTACTCGTTCTTCCTTGTAAAAGGATAATACATCGCTAAAATAGGTCATAAATAAGGTGTCAACGTGCCATGAGACAGGACAAGGTACCCACTTGACATCATGGATGAACAGTGCGATCTCCGGGATCGCCTGAATGTAATCATTCAGGGGGATCTCTCGCGGGAACATAAAGAATCCGTAACCTTCCCCGATGCCAGACATGATTCGCTGGTAATTAGGATATTGTTGTGCGGCGCTCGAAATCTACTCGCCGTTGTCAGTGATATGTCCTCAAGGGTCATTTCGACGATGATACCTTCATGGATCTCGTTTCGTACTCCAATAAAGTGGCAGTGACAAACTTCAATGTCGATGTGGTGATCAACTGAGATGCAACAGGCAGATACAGGTCCGAGGCCCGACGGATGATATCTGCAATGCATCCAGAAAGCCACTCCCTTGTGGTTCCTTCGCAATGAACCGGTCGTTGAACAGATAAATGTTGGGAATCTCTGCTGGGAAACGTTCGACCACGTCGTCTACGAAGGCGGTGCACCACGTGTAGAGTGCGATCCATATCTGGCTTGGACGGTGGGGAAGGTGCACGCCAGCGGTTGCTGCATAAAGTACCCCGATTCGCAAGTACTTCTCCATAGACTGATCGCGGTCCACTGGGTAGCCACGTCGCATTGCATCGTCAATACACTCCTGATACAGGTTCTCGTCAAACTGGGTGACCTCATAAGCAACGTTACATTGCTCGAGAAGCGAGTGAATATTTCCACGTGCGGTCCGAATCTGTCAGTGTAAGGCGTGTTAATCGACGAAAGCCTCCTCATTTATTTGCTTACCAGTTCCATGTAGAGTAGTGCGGTTCGTGTCGAAACTATGAGGCTGCTTGCCTTGCTCTTATATCCAGCCACAACGCTATTTTTCAGTTTGCGGCTGAACCATGATCGTTGGTGCAACTGGCAATTGCACGTTCCGAGAACGTTCATCGCGTGGCCTCCGGTTTCAGACGGCTTTGTTAGGATCCGGGCCAGAAGGGACATGTCGAATACACTGCGTAGTGGACGCCCGTAGTTGGTTCTCCATAGCCACCAATAACCCGCACGCAGCAAGACAACCAACGGTCACCAAATATACCGTCTGCCGGATGCATACTGCCGAGCTGCCGTCGAAGTGACACTGGGAGTGAAACAGACAACGTAGTCGACGGGCACCAGGAATAAAACATCCCATCTTGATTAAACTGGGTTGCCGGACCGAAGAGTGAACAAATAATGCAACACCGCATCTTGAGTACACTGGGCAGGAAAATAAACGAAACATCCCACTAGCAAGGCTGCGGAGTTTTTTCAAGATTGCCCCTAGTGTTGGTGATTTGCTCATAATTCTCCGAGAGTGTATCATGGCGAGGGGGGGCAGTAGGTCACACTCGACGACTAGGAATTGGAGACACGGAGAGCCCGATAAGAAATATTAAGAATCGAACGTCCGACAATCGGCTCCTTGTGATATCCACGCAATATCCACGGACGTCTGGAACGACAGATCGAATGTTATGTAATCCTCCATTTTTGGAAGTTTGTTCCCATTACTGTCCTCTGTTCTTCTGAGTTAGAAGTCCTATTGCAACTTGCACTTGTACATATTGCATCGATCAGTTTCGATTCCACATTCAGGTCAAGGCTCTAGTGCGCCTTTACCGCCTCTTCAAGGACTCGGAAACGCTACGCAGGTAGTGACCTGCGCACATACAATCGGTTTTGCCTATGCGTAAACAGCTTGACCCTCGAATACCGACCCTCATCACAAACAATGTCAAGAAGAACCACAGATCGTTCATAGTCTTGGTCGGGGACAAAGGCAGGGACCAGGTGCGTCCTATTCAGCGCGAGAAGTGATTTGGCTGTTTACCTGGAGGTATCAGATTGTAAACCTCCATTACTTGCTCTCCCAAGCTCGAGTATCAGCGCGGCCGTCGGTGCTATGGTGCTACAAGAAAGATCTCGGGTTCACGACGTGAGTGGCATTCCGTGTACGGTTTTGAAGAAATGCAGTCCTTAAGCAGCACTACCCCCAACCAACTGACGGGCTAAAATAGACATCGTAAAAAACGAGAAGCTAAAATCAAGCGGGATGTAAAGCGTGGCATCCGAGAACCTAACGAGCAAAATCCCTTCGAAATTTTCGTTACCGTCACTGACATCCGATATGCCTACTACAAGGAAACACACAAAATTCTCGGAAACACGTATGGGATGTGTGTCTTGCAAGATTTCGAGGCTATCACGCCCAACTTGCTCGCACGGACGATTGAAACGGTGGAGGGAGGTGGACTCGTAGTGTTATTGCTGAAGACAATGACGTCACTGAGACAACTGTACACGATGTCTATGGTGAGCGCGTTCGCTATATGAGTGGAGTGAATGAAATTCATTGTCCGTGCAGGATGTTCATGCCCGTTATCGCACTTCGTCTCACGATTCCGTGGTCGCTCGATTCAACGAGCGCTTCATCCTGTCCTTAGGGTCTTGCCCAGACTGCTTAGTTTTGGACGATGAGCTTAATGTACTTCCCATCTCCAAAGGGAAGGATATAACGCCGATCGAAGAGGAACTCGGCAAAGGAAAGGCTGACGTGGAGCTCAAGGACCTCAAAGATAGCTTAGCCGATACCAAGCCTGTTGGCGAACTTGTCAAGCTCGCGAAAACTGTCGATCAAGCACAAGCGCTCCTCACTTTCGTGGAAGCTATTGCCGAAAAGACTCTTGCCTCAACCGTGACGCTAACAGCTGCTCGTGGACGTGGGAAATCCGCAGCGTTGGGTCTCGCAATTGCAGCTGCGCTGGCGCACGGGTATTCGAACATCTTTGTGACGAGTCCGAGCCCAGAGAACTTGAAGACACTATTCGAGTTCGTCTTCAAAGGATTGGATGCTTTGGGATATGAAGAACATCTCGATTATGACATATTACAGAGCACGAACCCTGATTTTAACAAAGCTATCGTTAGGGTCAACGTCTTCCGCCAGCATCGTCAAACTATTCAGGTTGGTTATGTCTGCCCATCAGTGTTGTCTCATTCTCACGTTCTTATAGTACATCCAACCTGAAGATGCCCATGTCCTGGGACAGGCTGAACTCGTTATCATCGACGAGGCTGCAGCTATCCCTCTTCCTCTTGTACGCAACCTCCTCGGTCCATACCTTGTATTCATGGCGTCAACCATCAACGGATACGAAGGCACTGGTCGCTCTCTTTCTCTTAAACTTATACAACAACTGCGCGAAAGCACTCGTCCCTCCCTCACGAAAGATGCCACCACAGTAGATTCATCTGCCGCAACCACGTCTACCTCCAAAAAGGCAATTGCTAGCCACTCCAACGCCCCAAAAACGCGCACGCTGCGCGAAATAAAACTCGAGACTCCCATTCGTTATGGTGTCGGAGACAAAATCGAAAAATGGTTGAACAGCCTCCTGTGTCTGGATGCTACCATCTCCTCCAAGTCTGCTGTTGCTTCGGCACAGGGATGCCCCCACCCATCTACTTGTGAGCTGTACTATGTGTCACGGGATACACTGTTCAGTTACCATCCCGCTTCTGAGATGTTCCTTCAGCGGATGATGGCGCTTTACGTTGCCTCGCATTACAAAAACCAACCCAACGATCTCCAGCTCATGTCGGATGCTCCCGCACACCATCTCTTCGTCCTCCTTCCGCCTCTCAAAGACGACGAATCACATCTCCCGGAACCGCTCGTGGTGCTCCAAGTCGCACTCGAAGGCAACATTAGTAAAGCTGCGATCATGGAGGGCCTGAGCAGGGGTTTGAGAGCAGGGGGTGATATGATTCCTTGGATTGTCGCGCAGCAGTTCCAGGAGAGCAAGTTTGGCATGGTGAGTGGTGCGCGGATCGTTAGGATCGCGACGCATCCGGACTACGCAAACGTGAGTGGTAAATTCTTTTTGCTATCTCGGTCTCTTTTGAGTCATCCTGCTCCTTGATCCCTATTTGTGCTCAACTTCGCGGGGGTTGAGTTTGGGGGTTGGAATGAGTGACAGGTTTAACGGAGCCGTGTTTTATGAATGGGGCTGACATGATAATTTTTTCTCCTGTCCATGCGTGTATAGATGGGGTATGGCTCCCGAGCCTTCAAAGCCCTCAATTCGTTCTACAGCGGAGAATACTTCAACATTTCCGAGCATAGCCTTTCCGAACCGTCTTATCCCGATGCCAGCTTGATCGATCCTGTAAGGCCTGTCCCCCACATCCTTGAATACCCGACCTTGACTGATCTTTTGATTTGACTCGGCGTGTGACCGGTGCCTTTATGTTCGCTTCCCCCCCTTTTCCCGGGAAGAATACGGATCTTCAAACCGATCACCCTACCATTCGCACAGCGAATGCGATGCCGGCGTTGCTCCAGCGCCTCTCGGAGAGGAAACCGGAAAGTTTGGATTATCTAGGCGTTTCGTATGGGTTGACACCTCAGTTACTGAGGTGCGTTGTCCTTTTCGACCTCGAAAACACGCTTGGGGGCGGATGTACAGCGTACCCGCGTACCCGTCCCCCTGCAGTTGATCAACATACTAATATCTCAATCGAAAACAGATTCTGGAAGCGCGCGGGCTTCGTGCCCCTCTATCTTCGGCAAACACAGTCTGAGCTCACGGGTGAACACACATGCGTCATGGTTCGAGGGCTGAATAGCTCGGTTGAGAGCGATCTCGAGTGGCTGGGCGAGTTTGCAAAGGGTGAGTTGGACAATCACGAGCAAGGATATAGAAATAACTGTTTGGTGTGGTAGACTTTAGACGACGCTTCCTATCATTACTCTCTTTCAAATTCAGAGAGTTCGGGAGTGTGACCGCGTTAAGCATCCTCGAGGCTGCCAATACCGGAGTCAAGAAAGGTGGTGAGAGTAATAATTCTCCCAATTCACGAGGTAGGCATTGATCCGTCCCTCGGGCACCATTCCTCCTCATCCTCGCCACTAGTCGTCACCTCATCTGAACTCTCCTTTCTTGTGACTCCATTTGATCTCAAACGTCTCGACTCGTATGCAAACAATATGGTCGACTATCATGTCATTCTCGATCTCTTACCCTGTGTCTCCTCCCTCTACTTTGACAAACGGTTGGGGGATGACGTGAATCTGTCTGCCGTACAAGCATCGATACTTCTCGGCATGGGCCTCCAGAGAAAGTCGATCGAGGAAGTGGAGGTAAGTGGGATTAGTGGTGTTCGTCGAAGTTGATTGCCGACGTCGGTCGACAGAAAGAGTTGTCCCTACCCGTCTCCCAAGCACTGGCGTTGTTCAACAAGCTCATACGCAAGATCAGCAAGAAGTTGACTGATATCCAGAAGGAAGCCATCGGGGCAGATATCCCCACCGCACCCCCACCAAAGAAACCCACGGACTCGCGCGTCGACGATGAAATTGAGGTTGATGGTGACGGTGGTGAAGAAGCATCGAAGCCATGGCAACCTATCGAAACCAGCGTTGAAGACGAGCTCGACGAAGCAGGGGATGAAGTGACGAAATCTCTACGCGAGAAACAACGTGCGATGATCGAATCGCTTGATCTGAATAAGTGAGTGCATTCAGCTGTAAGCCGTTTTGGTTATCATTCCCCCTTTCCCTCCACCTATCACCACTTTATCCCATCTGCGAATGGATGGAAGAACGACCTCATAGCTACGATCAATGATTCTATAAATAGCCTTCCGCATCCATGGCGGCAATGGTTGACTAATGCTTTGTCGTGCTTTCGTAGGTATGCGATCAACGATGCAGCTGCAGATTGGAGTGCTGCAGAGGCTCAAGTTACGAAGCTTGCGCACGGAAAAGCGGGGGCTACTGTGGTGAGCGTTAAAAGTGGGGCTGTTTCGGGGCAGAAGCGAAAGGCGGAAAACGGAGGGGAGGAAGGAGGGGGGAAGAAAACCACGCGACGGGGCAAAAAGGCGAAGCGGTAAAACGCATTAATGATCTGCATCGATCCGAGGAGATGGCGTGGGCCCATGCGGTTTGGGGGCATCCTTGGCGATGTATCGAGGTCCTCAGGAATATCACTGATACTGGTACCCACGGCCACGGATGGGTGTCACTACTGCTGAAACCCGTGCACATGATACACCTCTGAGCTACATAGTTGTCATTCTCGGCTACGTTGCTGTGGCGGTCTACAGAGTATTATTACAATGATGTAGACTGTGCCACAGTCAGTGTCGTACGATGACGATGCTGTACGCATGATCATGATTTTGCCCTTTGAATTGCCCGTGGGGACACATGAGAACGCCACTATCACTGCGCTGTTGAATCGTTGAATGATGGTACCCGGATATGATGCGTACCCGGATGCTTTCAGTTAACCTTTCTCAGGCATGTACAGTATAGCCGGGTATATATTAAATAGATCCATGCGTGCCTGGATGAGTTGGGGCTTCCATGTTGGAACGCATGGGACTGCTCCAGTCTCGTGTGAGGCATTTGGCATGATACTTCCGGCCTGAAGGTAGCCTACCATCGACAGCTTGCCTCATTAGTACGGATTGGTCTAGACAGCAGGGTACCTTCGGGAGATCTGAATCTGAATCTGGGTTTGAAATCATTTTTGAAAAAAAAAAAAAAAAAAAAAAAAAGATGATCAAGTATATGATGCGGTGGCACGTGGATAATCACGCTTACGGGGAATGGAGGACAT
>JBBPRF010000189.1:0-42035 GCA_038092875.1 Lanmaoa pseudosensibilis
TGCCTTCCCGAGGCTGGGGGATCGACAATCCCCATACGCAGTGCTGTAGCATTGCCAGCCCACCAATACGTATAATATTGGTGACAGCTTGTCTCCCCACATGACAGACGCTCGCCGAAACTGTTCGTGCGGGTTTTGCTCGTCCACTGACAAATTGAAGTAGCAGTTTTAGGCACTTCGTTTTGCGATTCGCATAACCAGCGCCAAGTTGTGCTGACCGTGTCCATGACTAATGGTATGGGAGAGATTGCTGCACTATCGTAGTGCCTTGTTTTCTTCTGTCACTGTGTCTTCGTTGTGCGATCACAGCATCGGTCACAGCTTCGAACTTTCTGAGGAATACCAAGGTTCTTGCTGTACCACTGGGAACTAGGCTTAGATTGTCTCACAACCAAAATACACACCAGAGAGAATGTCGAACTTGATAATCCAATGAATTTGCTCCGCCCCGACATGGTTTGTGGCGCGTCCATTTCTGATCGACCTTTCTTTCGGACGCGAACATGCGATGGGGGCGCCATCAGCATGCTCGATTGGTTCAGTCGACCCACTATATAACGGACCGTGTGGGTTAAGATTATCATCCAGAAGCTTCTTCAACCCTCCCACCCATCTTGCTTTTGTCGAAAATATCCATCCCCACGGCCCTCCCTTGCAAGTTTATCTCGCACAATGAAGTTCAGTCTATGTTTGGGAAGACCCTCCAGCTTCATGGGCCACTTGTCGTCGCAGCCAAAGCATCGGGATCTGCAGCTCCATGTTGGGGGTCTTAACGCCGACGTTGAGAAGCAGCGACCTGCCAATGCTGGTAGCCAATGGCTAACTTCAGATTTGGCTGCGCCGCCTCCATATACGAGTGCTGTTGCCCATGAGACTCAGATTAATGGGGTTCGACATATGAGTCCCTTTTCCGCCGCTGCTGGGTCTTCCAGAACCTCTGAAAGTATGACCTTACCTCCTGGCTCTCGCCGCACTCGCATATTCATGATTCATCCAGCGTTTGCCTCCCCTGACCGTCTTCGAGATATTGCTTATCTGCAGGCTCCAATGCGTCGTGAATCAAAGGAAAACGCGCTGGATATGCTACGCGAGTATGATACAGTGATTATTATGGACGACTCGGCGTCCATGTTGCAAGATCACCGTTGGGAGCAGGTGCGTCTCACTGTGATAGCTTTGGCTATGTGGCATATTGAACATGATTTGGAAAGGCTTGTGAGGCATTGGGCGGACTTGCTCAGACAGCCGCCACCTACGACAGAGATGGCATAGACATTCATTTTCTCAATCACCCCAAATATGGTACTAACGTCAAGGCAAGCAACAGTCTATGTATCACACTCCAATCACTCTAATAACCTAGTCTTACTGGAAGGATCCCAAGAGTGTCCACCAACTATTTAGGCACGTGCGACCACAGGGACTCACGCCCATCGCCAACAAGCTCGACATCCTGGTCGGGGACTATGTTGAGAAACTCGAAAAAGCCACTCGGAGGAAAAAGAAAGGAGACCCGTTTGCCCTCAAACAGATAAAGCCCGTTAATTTTATCGTCATCACCGACGGTGCACCGAGTAAGCTTTCTGTTTGTGTTTGGTACAGTCGACGGCGTCAACTCCGCATTTTAGCCGATGAACCATTAGATTCGATTGCTTCGCTGGCACGGAGGCTTGACCGTGGGAATTACCCTCTTGCTCAGGTGAGAGAAGTTGCACAGAGATTGAGGTCATTGCGACTGATCCGGGGTTGTAAAAGGTCGGAATCCAGTTCGTCCAGATAGGTAACGACGTAGGGGCGACGGAATTCCTCAAGCAATTAGATGACAATCTGAGTGGCACCTATGGTGTACGAGTGAGTTAAAACGTTGGCCATGCGGCATCCGTGACACTAATTGCAAACGCACTAGGATATCGTTGATACCACACCCTTCCTCGGGATAAAGTTGACAGCTGAGATGTTGATCAAGATCCTTTTGGGTGGCATCAACCGCCGTGTCGACAGACGTGGTGCAGCGGCGGTGATGAACGTGTAGCTTGTATCATCATACTTAATTTCCTTTAAGCAGGATGTATTTCGAGTACGTGTAGCTTCGATCCCACTTGTTCGGTCTAGTCGTCCAGGTAAAATGTAACTTCCAGGGTGAATATATACCATCTGTATTTCATTATGAACGTCGATCTTCGATGCAAGGAACCGTTTGATAAATTCTGTCGGAAAACATGTCACTGAAGGCCAGGATCGAGTGGGGCACCCGCAGCTGACCACAATATGAGAACGTCGCCACCACTCAGGATTTCCTTGTACCTCTCAGCGCTCACGGACACTAAGATGTGAGCAGCGATTTCATGTGAATATTTTTGCACACAGAATTTCCCCAAAGGGACGAGTAGCAAATGATTAAATAGCATAGAACACATCAAAAGAAAGATGAGCATGGTGGGGACCAGTGGAGACCTACTGGGAAATCAAAGATGCACAAGGCTTGCGTGTGTGAGAAGACCCTGCCGCGAATGATGCGAGCATGAGTTGCAGATGCAAATCATAAAAGATCGTTCCCCGGAATCACTAGGTGAGAAGGAGTCGATAGTTGCATCGCAAATAACATCGTCGATTGCCCCAGAAGCGTTGTCTCTGAGGTACTTTGCGATAGCAGTTATCGTTCAAGACCAATTCTGATGTATATGTACTATTGCAGTCCTGTAAATATGACTCCCTGTGTGGCTCGTCAGGGTAACTTATGCTACATAACGTATGTACAAGTGGGGGAAGTGACACAAGTGGTTCGAAGGTATGAGAAGGCGAGAACTGATCTGACTTGTAGGATGGAAAAGGCGGACTGAGGTCTGGGGAACGGGCAATTACCAATATCCGAGAGTGGTGCCCTTGAAGCCAATTTCAGCCCATCTCTCCACGTCTTCTACTTGTTGTCCTTGCGGCCCATTAAGGCCTTGGAAACCGATTTTGTGGTAAACCTTGCGCGCAGACACCAACTCCTTTGAGTTCCCTACATAGAGGACGACTCGCTTCTTTTTCTGGAGAATACTACCAGAGAATCAGAATGCGTCTCAAAGTGCACATCAACAATAGATACTCACTCTTGACAAACACGGTGTAAAAGTCGTGCCGCACAACTACGCTTCCTCCATTTCTCTGCTGTGAAAACTTTGGTGACTGCTGTCACGTTGTCCGACTCTCTGGTAGTAGCAACCAGGCATGCAATCTCCGGCTCTTGACCATCTTTCTGGATCATATGCACCCAAACCTGTTGATTGGTGATCATAGTCCTGGCCTCTAACGCTGCTCCTGAATCATCAAGTATATAGGGCCACTGTCGGAACAAAATATATTGCAGTTCATGTATTAACCGATGTAGACGGTACTCACCGAAGTCTCAGAAAATGCCTTGCATAGGACCTGGATCCCTGTCAAATGGGACATATCCGCACGACGGAGAGCGATGACGAAGTCCTCAGATTCTCGAAAAGGGAATGTGAGATCTAGAGACTCGTCAAACGTCTCACGAGTGCAGAAGGTGGAGGTCGCGTCGTAGTACGGCTCCTTGAGAACCTGAATCCCGTACTCTTGACGTGTGTGGGCTTCGAAGGTCTCGGCGAATTTCTGTGCTACCTTCGCAATCGAAAAGACGGAAAATACCCTTTGGGGATCCAGGACCTCCTTCAGCAGACAAAGGACAAGCGGCGACATGGAATCGGCTATATTCTTGCCGAGCTTTTCCTCCTGGGCGAGCTGGGCAGACGATTTACAAGCGACTATGAAGATGGGGTAGTTTCCCAGTGGGCCCTTGGTACAAGACAACACAAACTCGACATTTTTTGTGTCATCGTACAGAGCAATCCACAATTGCTCGCGATTATTCCCGCGAGGAAAGTTCAACGCCTTCTTCGCGAATGGAAGAATAACATTTGCAGCCGCTTCGTTTTGCAACAACGCGCGCCAGACCTCCTCTGGAAGGTCAGAAGCGTGGTAGTATGCACATGCTTGAGGAGGCAGGACGCCGCTAGACATGACTGAGAAAGTTGGTATGCAAGAATTTCCATGCTCCTCCCTTCCTTTTAATATGCGAGACTAGACCAGAACGTAGTTAAGAGCCAAAGGGAATAGCATCGTTCCCAGTCTCAAAGTCACTTACATTGAACGTTCGACCCGTCTTGCACGAGAGATGATAACGGAATGTCAGTAACGTTGAGTGGCTCCGAACTTTGTGACACAACGAAACGCACGAGGAAAACGAGCAACGTTAGGAGCCACGGATGAGGAACAGAGAGACAACCAATTGCACCGAAAAAAATTGATTGACACCAGAGAAACCTGGGAATAAGCAGCCGGATGATCAAGCTGCACAACGGATGGGTTAATGAGCAATGGTAGACACCACGGATGAGGGACCGAAATACGTTCAGTAGCACCGCAAAATCAAACAACGCTGGACTTACCTGGAAACCAGCACCTGAACAAAACGCTGACGCTAGATCATGCAGCAAGTACACTTCAAAGTACCAATGTACACCCCGCCATGCAAACCGCGGTCAACCCTCGATGTCAGGCCAAGGTGACATCACCCCGAGAAGAATCTCGTGGTGAGAAGTATAAAAGAAACCACGAATGTATACAGACCTGGTCATTTCCACTGGTGATGAAATCCGGTCCCAGATTAGACTTAGGACACTCCCAATATTCAAAGCTTGAAACTGTGCATAACCACGAAATCCGTGCATTTTCCTGTCTCCGTTCGCGTTCAAGTTGTGGAATATATGAGATCCGAATCGCGGCGCGGCCACCGATCTTGTATGACGAACGTTACTAGGCTGCTGAGAACGAAGATGCAATTGTCGTGTGAACTCCAACAGCCTCGAGGACTTCAAGTTAGACGCCAAGTAGTGCAGTACATAGAAAGTGGTCACGAGTCAAGCACGTATTGACATTGCAAGGAACGAATCCACGAAGCCGATGTCACATCTATTCCAAGTCAGTCCAGGCTACTGCTTGCTAATGAGCGACAGTGAACGTTTGAACGGTCTCGGCAGTGCCCGGTGCTTCACCCTCCCGCAGAGGGAACGATACCCTGGTCTTCATTAATTGTGTCTGTACCCAACGAGCTGAAGGTTGAGGAAGGAATCTTCGGCCTGCTTGCAGGGTTTCAGAATGCCATTTGAAGTGTTGCTGGCCTGGACCCGCTTCCTCGCTAGATCCCTTGCCAGTGCTTTCCCGAGTTATCATATGGGTTCCGGAGTATTGATCGTACCTGAAAAGTCCAGTGCCTTGCTGTGTTTCTTACCTGTCAATTAAATTTTCCAAGTATATAATGCAGTAGGTTGCTCTGTAACATGAATATTACTCCCATTGTTCCATTCGAGTTCCCCGATCATGTCCTCTGTTTTGAGCTCTGCCTCCGAGGACGTCCTGATAAACAACTACGCAACCAGTAATAGCATCTCATCTGTGTTCACATTAATGGAGTATTCACGTAAAGGGTAATAGTCATGATTGTCACCGCCGTTGCCTACGATTATCGTAAGCCCGATGAATTGCAGGCGTTTACATACCGGCTAACTGCCTAACTGTTAGTCCTCACATTTTCGAAAGAGGTATCGTGGCATAATTTCTTTTGTGCGAATTGATGTTCGCTAGCTGATAGACCTACATAGATAGACCATATTTGGGTCAGCGAATGATGATGATTCAAAGTCCAGTGCTACCCCTCTGATGATAATGTACAGAACAGATCCTGGACTTGGGTATCTGCATTGTTTGTTCTTGTGCGTAGAGTCCCCAAGCATACTTTCGCGAAGTGTCCCTGGGCCCCATACTGACAGTTGTCACAGGTCCGCTATTGTGGTTTCATCTATGTCATGTAAGTCTGTTGTGGGTGTGATCCGCGCTGAATATTAACTTTCATGTCATTCCCAAGGACTGGTGGAATTGGTATGTCCAGATACTTACTGTGTCTGCTGCGTTTAACCGATCACATCTATAGCTGGTAGTGTCTTCATACCGGGTCCTGTAATCGTGAGTCGTCTGTTATCTTGTGTTCCTATACTTCCCAACAACTAACGAGGATATAAAACCACCTGGTAATAGACGTTTGTGCCTTGTTTTTCGTCCGGGAGTTCTGATTGGCCAATAGCGATTGGAAAGTTGTAAGTACATTTACATAGCCTTTTACATGACGCAATTATTCACGAATGGTCCCAAGGTGATATTGTATATCATATGTATGAGTGGAGTAATGCCATTTTTCTTTTTGCTTCCTATCGTAAGTCATGATGCACACCACTTTCCCGCAATGTATAGCCAGTCGAGGATGATTCTTGGCATCTTGGTTGCGGTTTTTCTCCCGGTTACCGCTTTCTTCGTCGTCATCACTGGCGTCTATACCAGTCCTCATAACCTTCTAGGTGTGTACTTCCTATCAATCTTAGACCATCCATGGTCCCGCATGGACGATACCCGCTCCACCATACTGACACCCCCACAGTTACCACTTCTCGAGTGCTCAACCTTTCGTTTTGCGTTGCGATCGAGCAAAACAGTACCACACACAGCTGGGATATAGCGAGATATTCTTTGCCGCTCAGTCTCGATGCTCTGTTGTGTTTTTTCGTGGTCATTCAGTTCGTAACCCAGTCACTTCAAATGTACAGAGCAACGAGGCAATGGCAACTGAACCAATACATGAATCTACTCGTCAAGGAAGGAATCCTTTACTTTGTTGCGTAGGTCCATTTTATCTGTCCTTTCCCGATTGTCCATCAGTCACCTCTCTCCCTCAACTCACTTTTCCGTAACAGAAACCTGATCGCTAGGATTTTCAACCTACTTGCCGAGACCAACATCATCTCTTCGGGATGGCCGGCGGCTGTTCTAGCTATTGGCACTTATGTCCCTCGGGTCGTCCTGATGCCTC
The DNA here is from genome assembly GCA_038092875.1 of Lanmaoa pseudosensibilis. NCBI lineage: Eukaryota > Fungi > Basidiomycota > Agaricomycetes > Boletales > Boletaceae > Lanmaoa > Lanmaoa pseudosensibilis. The sequence continues at coordinate 6,926 of JBBPRF010000189.1, forward strand.
GATTCATCATCAACGTGCGGGAGATGTATGCTCGTGATATACGAGGGAGATGTGTCCTTGGGATTGACACTGGGTTCGGCCTGTCGTCACTGTCAAGCTCAACCGCTAGGGTGGCTACCCCGATCGTGTTCGCGAGCGTCGGGCAGCCCGGGGGATTTCGAGGCGAAGAAGCGATTAACAGGGCAGAAGAGTGAACACGGTGCGGTACTAGTATCAATCGAGCATTGTTGACAGGCTCAAAATGCGGCAAGTAAGTGATCCCGTCTCGGCTACTACATATTTGAACATCAGCAGGTCTGCAATCTTTGAGCCTCTCATCCATATTCCAAAACATAATTTATAACAGAAGAAGTGGAACTACTTTCGGGAGTCAGCTTTCCCCTTTCCGGTCCATCGTTGAATGCAGTTTAATTTATTCGTGTAATACTCTGTCCGAACTCAGCCATCTTTCAGTGAACCTCTCTTATATATTTGATGTTACCCGACTCAGCCTCTACTTCGTTCCAGGAACTTGACCGACCTCCAGTTTGCGAAGTCTGATGTTCCCCTTCTGAATCAACTACGGTATTTTCGAAATCTATATGACGCCACCCTGATACAGGCAGGTAAGAAACTATTCGGTTCGTGTCTTGCAGATTCGGGGGGCAGCTCGGAGTACATCTCGAGCATCCACTCCCCTCGCTCCCCGTAAACGCTCATCCCCACCCACCATGGAGTCCACACTCTGCAAGCCCTCGCCATGATCACTTTCACCTTACCTACTGATTGTGTAGTCAGTAGCTCCGTGACCAACTGCCAATGTACCACCGAGGGTCATGACGGGAACTTGGCAAGATGACGGGTGATAGGAGCGCGCTACCATTCGGTGCTCACTCACACGCTGACAGATAGCTGCATCGATAACAATGAAGGCGAGCTTGCTTGCAGAGGATGAGTGTCTAGTTCCGATGGAGTATTCAACGGAATGATATGAACAACGCCCGGATCGCGTAGCAGTCACTCGGTACCCGCCCTCCCAAGGGAACGAAACGTGCCAACTTATATGAATATGAGAGGCGGAGTAACGGGAACTTCTATAAAGAAGAGGCTACGTACAGAATGGAATTATGATGCACGTCCGTACATGAGGATCGAAAGGAGATGACTCTTGCATGGGAGATTAAAATAGGTAGATGCGATGTACAGTGTAACGACTTGCAGATGATTGAGTGTGGCTTGAGGATCTAGATAGTGGGGATACACTCTACTCCTTCCATGGATATTCGAGCTTGGGCTGGTCTTTGCGCCTCCAAAGCTTCTTCCTGGAATAGATATGAACGGTTATTAACACGGATGAAGATGCGACACAAACTTCTTCTTAGTCGTTAGGTGCTCGGCAAATACCTCGACACAGTGCGTTGTTTTGAACTCTCGAATAAACCGAGGATCCCTGGTACATTTGGAAAGTGAGAAAACGCGTGATGACTATATCAAACCTTACCAGAGCTCGCTAGCTATACCCAAGTCTTTGCAACATCGCATGAGAGCATTGCTCTTGCATCCTTCGGCGGCGGTAGGGATACCGGATGGGTCGAAATACTCATTTTCACCTCTAGCTATGGCTACGAGCCTGCGAGGAAAGCCTCGTTAGTCAATGGAGCGTTGTACATATTGAAGCTCCTCACCGTCCCTGGCAAACGAGTGCATACTCCCTGCTGACAATCTTGGGACCCACGTTCGTCTCCGTCCTTGGAGCGAGTCCCCAGGCGCCGGGTCCAAAGGCCTTGTTCAAGATACGACGATATTTGATTTCGGGGAGGTAAATAAGCCCATCTTCGACGAAAGAAGTCAGGGATGTATAGCAAGCAAGGGAAGAGGGACACACCAGGTTTAATCTCGATGTCCATTTCATCAATAGGTGCAAGAAGAACGTCCGCAATCTCCCTTGGGAATGCTTCTACGGATAAGCCATAGTAGCTCTTCGACCAGTCGTTGGCTTCACTGTCACCTCCTGACACAAAATCACCGGGGAAAGCGATTTGAGAGAGGCGCGAAGACGCGGACTCGACGGAGGGAACGCTCTCTGAAGGTACTTCGTCTTCGCGTGCCTCGCGGACCACGGCTGCGTCTGCTATTGCTTCGGAGATGTCTTTTCGACTTACTTCGTTGGTGGTTGTACTTGCTGGTGCTTTTGTTACGCGCGAGCTGGTTGCCGCAGAACGGGCAGGGTAGGTGCGCGTCGATGTGGCGTAGGTTCTGTGATACGAAATTCCCGCACGCGAAAGGCGAGATGCAGTTAGACACAGTCTCGCACTTTTCGCGACGAGAGACATTGCACGACCGCGTTCGAGTGTGCACGCTTGAAACATCTTGCACTGCCACCTCAATCTACCCGGATGAATACTCCCACCTCAGCCAGCTCTGCCCGGCCTCACCCAACCTCGAGAGTACAGAGACCATCGTCGAGCCTGTCTCAACGCCCGCCTTCAAGTTTGTCCTCAGCGCGGCCAGCTTCAAGCGCCTCGTCGTTGAGACCACACTCGCGCATCTCAACGCGTCCAAACTCGCGTCTATCTCGACCCGCTACTCGACAATCCACACGTCTTCTACCACTATGCCAGTCACTCGTCACCCAAGTGACTGGATTGTCTCCCGACACCGATGATGAAAACTTTCGCACCGCCATGGATTTCGTGTCCAAAAACTTGGAATACGCGATCAAGGCTGGAGCGAGCACCGACATGACTGCGATGGACAAACACTTCAGAGGGTAGTATGCCAGTTGATCGTCTCTACGTCGTTTTGCAGTAGGTTTACGCGTTAGTAATATAGTCACGTTCTCAAAGCAAGCATCAACTCTCATGACGGCCTAGCGGATGCGCTGCAGGAGTCGTATCGTAAAGTGAAGCAACAAGCCAAAGAGCTCACAGATCTCGACGAGCGGATTAAAGTGACCAAGACATACTTTGACCAGACAGATCTCGTATGCTGACACCCCACACAGTTGTCACACCTCCCGGACCATCTCCAGTTACTTGTGCGTATTCGTCCCTCACATCGCCCTCTCCTGATATTTCTGGGTAGATCTTGTTGTCATCTGCTCCTAGTAATGCGACACATGCCTTTGCGGAGACATACAAAGATGCCCGACCATCGAAACCTCCAGCACCAATAACATGGAAAGAAATACTTGCTGCAGAGCCATTCGAGGGACAACACTGGGAGGGAGTATATGGCCTACCAGCTGGTAGCACTGTCGAGGGATGGGAAACTCGGAGCGGTGGAAGCACGCCGTCCCTTTCACCTTGGGATGAAGATGACTCTTTGGACAGTGAGAGCACACCCTCTTTCGAAGATTTACCTCCACCCGTAACTGGAACGCCTGGGGAATCTAACCCTCACCATCGTGTTCACTATCAGCAAAGTCACCTCGAGTTGATTGAACGGCTCAAGACACACCAGTACTGGAGAGAAGATTGGAAAATTGATGTAGATGTTTCGCGGCCGTTTGATATAGGCGACCCGTCAACCCTTGGTATGCATTTTTAATCTGCATTTTTCTTTCTGATGTTTGCTAGGTCCTGCGATGCTTCGTGTTCTTGGGGAGAGTGCAACATTGGCCCTTGTCGGTCCAGAGCGAGAGGTGCGCGCGGAACATCTTTCTGAGATTTTGTGCCAACTATGGGGCATATAGAAATATATTCATGAGCGCGACGCGGTGCGCGAGGTACTGATGTGTCTCCAAGGTCGGAAGAATCTGATGATCTACACTACTCCGGATACATTTTCTTCCGTCGTATGGATCAAACTCTGTTAACAGGGTGTATATTGAACTGACGAGATCCTAGCCTTCTCCGACAGCACCGCGTCTACCGCACTTTACATTAACAGCCCAGTCGTCCATCCTCGGTGCTTTCGCACAGATGACAACTACTGTATGTCATCTGCGAAAGTTTGTTTCTGCGATCTTCGACAGCGTTTCCGCTGTCCATGAAATTACTCCAAGCGGGACAATGCGCTTGCTCAGTCACAACATTCGCTCAAGAACGATAGAGGCTTTTGCCGATGCCGTCGATGCACAGATCCAAATATTCGACCGATGGTGCGCCGAGAAAGAGGAGGCCATTTGTCGTGCACTAGCCGGGTGTGGTGACCCACTCGTCGTCAGCCTACTCAGTCTAGAGAAAGACGTTCGAGACACGTTTTCGGGGACCTTTGATGTTGTGTTGGACATCTTACATCGATTCGTCGGATATATCTGTCAATCCCACTCCAGACTTGACCAAGCTGTTTGGAACATGCCTAATATGCCTACCCAACTTCCGTCCGCGGTCGTTTCGGCGCTTCTGCTCGACCTTCTGCTACAGGCAGCAGAGGAACAATGGTCCATGGGCAATGTTTCTGCCTCCGATTCTCTCGCGACTGTCTTCGCAAGGACCTCAGAACCTATCTGGCGCATGATCGGGAAGTGGCTCAAAGATGGAATGCCCGTCCGGAACGTCTGGGATTCCTTAGATGATATTCGGGCCCTCGACGAGGAGTTTTTCATCGAAGACAACGAGCTTCCGCTAATGGACCCTGATCTCTGGGCGGATGGTTATGTCCTTCGGAGTCCCGTCGTTCTGGAAGACGGGGAGAGGAAGCAGTCCGCAGTTCCGGCGTTCTTGGGACCAGTGGTTGACCACGTCTTAGGAGCCGGGAAGGCTGTTGGACTACTTCGAATGATGGGTATCCATTTCTTTTCTGAAAACGCAACGGGAGAAGGACATCCCCTTCTCGATTGGAAGACCTTTGCACGGTTGTTCGAGTTCAGCGCAGCGAGTTTGAGAGACTCGAAGTCGTTGTCACATTTGATATCGGAGGAGCTCTCTCCTTATTGTCTTGCTGCTGGCCTGCGACTATCACAGGTCCTCAGTGAGGAATGCGAACTATCGCGCCACCTTGCAGCCGTTGAAGGGCTATACTTGATGACAAGAGGAGATGTGATCAGCAATCTCACCGACGTCATACTTGCCAAGGTACGATTACAACTAGTACTCCTTTTTTCGTATTTATTACATTGATCCGATGACGTTTAGATGGACAGCCAACAAGCATGGAACGACTTTCATTTCCTGAACAGTGCATTCAGAGATGTCCTCGAGTCGGCCAGCTCGGACTGGATTGACGCCTCCCTCATTCGGCTCTCCTACAGGGGTACCAAAGCTGCTACAATCTCCAATACCGTCAAGGCGATTGATGGGCTGCTCGTCGAATATGCTCTGCCATTTCCCCTGACGTATATCTTTACCCCCAGTGTCCTGCAAAGCTATTGTTCCCTCTTCGTCTTCCTGCTACAGGTGAGAAGGGCGAAGTGCGTTCTAGAGAGGATCTTGCTCCGCGGAGGGGTGACCAACGTTGGGTTGAGGTCTGAGCTCAAGGTATTCTATGCGATGCGAGGGAAGCTCTCGTGGTTTATCAAGTGAGTGAACGGTGATGCAGCACTACCGGTATCGCCATAGTGTATTGATGGTAAACTGCAGCGCCTTATTCAGTTTCCTGACCACGAACGCATGTTCTTCTTCCCCGGTCCAGCGCTGCACAGGATCTGACTCGTGTCACTCGTTCAGGTGATCCACGTTCAATCGCTCAAATTCAAGTCCGCATTCAAAAAAGCCAAGTCCCTCGATGAGATGATCAAGCTCCACAACGATCAGTGCGTTTCGCTTAGGTCATGCCACCCACATACTACCCATTGACGACAACCACCCTAGCCTCGAAACGCTACTGTGCAAATGCTTCCTCGATTCCACAGTATGTCCATCTCGTGGCTTCCTCTGTTTTTGCACCCGCCACTCACGCTCTTCTCTTCGCTGACCAGACATCCTCCCTGTCGAAAGCGATACTGAGCATCTTGGACATGTGTATCCACTTTCGGACGTTCTTCACCACCCTTGCGGGGGACACGACGCATGACATCTCCCGTCTGTCGATCAGCATGCGACGACATCGTAGTCGCCGGCAACGACGACAGCGCAAGGACGTCATCGGGTTTTCTGCGCCTCTTCCCACCGATATCGAGGACGACTCGAACACGGACACAGATGTTGATATGGATGCTGACCTGACTGGGGGAAGGGATGTACTTGAGCCGTCGTTCTCGGCCGCATCGTCATATGCCGAAGAGGACTTTTCGACGCGGTTGGAGAAGTTGTCGGAGGAGCTGGATGGGTTGGTGAGGTATGTACGGCGTGCCGCGGAGAATTTGGCGAGGGGAACGTCGGATGCTGCGTCTGCATTCGGCGTGCTCGCGTTTACGCTCGAAGATTGGGATTCGTGATGTCGATTACGGTCGTGGTTTCTGGAAGCTATCGGTAGCTATAGTACCTATGAAAGCCGATCCGGACGGACAGTCCCACCGCACGAGGCTCCGACGGAGCAACTTTCACATCATACGGACCCGCCCGGAAAGGAAATTTCGAGTGAAGTGCTTGATGATTACATAAACTGCTCATTCTGTTGTGATCCCGAAGCTCATTCGGACTCGGAGGAAACCTTGGACGGGACACGCACTGATTTCAAGTCGTCCGCGGACATGTTTTGAGAACCGCCTGCGCTTCCTCTCCACGCATACCTCAGTTGAGGAGGCATCTTTCGGAAGCTACAGCGTGATACTTCCCGAAGAACCTTTTGTCTGGGGTGTGTCGCACATCACACCTCGCACCGTCCCGTCCACCATTGGGCGGCCGCCATATGCGCAGACACTCGCGGACGACAAGCCTACCTTCCACTCCTCTAGAAGTGGGCATTCCCAGGAGCCTTGCGAAGATGACAGCCGGATCCGACTCGGGAGCGAAGAAGAGACCAAGCTTCGGGCTGCTTCCATGCTAGCTCGCAAGGTTCGCGAGTTTTCAGGGACTCTTGTTCGGGTAGGGTGGTTTGTTTAGTTATGTAATGAACGACATGGTGACCTCGTTCTGGTATAGCCTGGGGTAACCACAAATTCGATAGATGCAGCGATTCATGACTTCATCATCGCCCATGGTGCTTACCCATCTCCATTACTCTATTCTGGATTCCCTCGGTCATGTTGCACCAGCATCAACAACGTAGTCACGCATGGAATACCAGACGAGTGTGTTGTGTTTGTCATACCCTGAAATGAAGCTAATGAAGACCAGTCGACCGCTCGAAGATGGCGATATTATTAATATCGACATTACCGTTTTCCTCAACGGCTATCACGGAGATACCTCTCAAACTTTTTTCGTTGGTACTGTCGTACGTACGCATCCTTCATTCGTCGGCGGTTACAAACAAGTTGGTGCCTACAGGACCAGCCGGGACGCGACCTAGTATTAATGACCAACGCGGCCCTGCAGGCTGGCATCAACGCTTGCGGACCCGGGCGTCCGCTCAATTCAATCGGCCAAGCTATACACGAATTAGTACGCAATACCCCCTATTCGGTATGCAATGCATTCTCGGGACATGGCATAGGAAGAGTCTTTCATCAGCCTCCTTGGATATACCATACACGTACGCCCCTCGTCCTAGCTTTACAGTTCTCCATTCTCGATCCTTTTTGACAGTGAACGAAGAACCGGGGATGATGCGTCCCGGGCATTGCTTCACCATCGAGGTATGGGTCTTCCATCAACGTAACTCACTTATTAAAGTCGCGCCACAACCCCAGCCCTGCATCGTCCAAGGATCCAACCCTCAAGTATGGATATATCCAGATGGATGGACAGCATCGACCGAGGCAAGCGACCACTGGCTAATACACGAACTTCGTGAGACCCTGACAATGTTGCCGTAGAATTGTGCCCGCAGCGCACAAGCCGAGCACATGGTATTGATCACAGAGACCGGCGCAGAAGTCCTGACGTTATGAGAAGCGTGGCTCCATTGCCACGAAACCAGTTGTGCTCAGCTACTATGACCTGTCTTGTCGGCGTGAGAGTGAGTCGATGCGAAACGTCTTCCCGTTCAACAACCTGAGAAGACTGGTTGGAGGGGGAAGAAGGGATGACAATGCGTATCCTCGAAGGTCAATTCTGCTGTATATATGCACTATCACAAATAAAGTCCCTGGCTCTAGCGCTGTCAGGGTAAACTATGCTACACGACATGCGAACAGGCAAAAGTTATACAGGTGGTTGAAAGGTATGACTGATCTAAATTGTAGGCTGGGTAGAAATTCGGGCTAGATGTTTAAAGAATAGACGATGATTCACCAATAACCGAGGGTGGTGCCTTTAAATCCAATTTCAACCCATCTCTCCACGCCTTCAACTTGCTGTCCTTGCGGCACATTAAGGCCTTGGAAACCAATTTTGTGGTAAACCTTGCGTGCAGCCGCCAACTCCTTTGAGTTCCCTACATAGAGGACGACTCGCTTCTTTTTCTGGAGAATACTACCAGAGAATCAGAATGCGTCTCAAAGTGCACATCAACCATAGATACTCACTCTTGACAAACACGATGTAAAAGTCGTGCCGCAAAACCACGGCCCCTCCATTGCTCTGCGGTGAAAACCTTGGTGACCGCTGTCACGTTGTCCGACTCTCTGGTAGTAGCAACCAAGCATGCAACCTCCGGCTCTTGACCCGTTCTTTGGACCATGTGGACCCAAGCCTGCTGATTAGTGATCAACAACTTGGCCTCTAACTCCGCTCCTGCATCATCAAGTATGAAAGGTGCCTGTTGCCACAAAGGTCATTACGATTCATATGCGGACAACGTAAAGAGCACCCACCGAAGTCTCGGAAAATGCCTTGCACATGGCCTTAACCCCTTTCAGATGGGACATATCCGCACGACGGAGAGCGATGACGACGTCCTCGGACCTCGGAAGAGAGGATATGACATCTGAAGACTTTTTGAACGTATCGTTTGTGCAGAAGGTAAAGGTCGCGTCGTAATACGGATCCTTGCGAGCCCGAATGCCGTACTCTGGGCGGGTGTGCGCATCGAAGATCTCCGCAAACTTCTCGGTCACCTTTGCGATCGAAAAGACGGAAAATACCCTTTGAGGAGGGACCTCCTTCAGCAGACAAAGGACAAGCGGCGACATGGAATCGGCTACATTCCTGCCGTGCTTTTCCTCCTGGGCGAGCTGGGCGGACGATTTGCAAGCAGTTATGAAGATGGGGTAGTTTCCAAGCGGGCCCTTGGTACAAGACAACACAAACTCGACATTGTTTGTGTTATTGTACAGAGCAATCCACAATTGCTCGCTGTCACCTCTGCGAGGGAAGTTCAACGCCTTCTTTGCGAATGGGAGAATAACGTTTGCAGCCGCTTCGTTCTGCAGCAGCGCACGCCAAACTTCCCTCGGAAGGTCACCAGCGTGGTGGTATGCGCGGGCTTGACGAGTGGGAACAATGCTAGACATGATTGAGAAATGAGAAACTTGATGGTTTGAAGATGGTTATAACCCTCTGTTTTTATATGTGACGAGGCTAGACCAAGACTTACTCAGAAACTAAGGCTAAGCACGGATAGCATCGTTCCCAAGCCCATTGAGTCAGTTGAATTGAACGTTCAAACCATCCTGCACAACAAAAGATGTTAATGAAATGCCGACGTTTAGTGGAAGCGGGCATGACTGGAGGGCCGCATAAGGGATGGGTTAAACTAAAGAACGTTAGGAGCCACGGATAGGGGACCGAAGGACGTCCTGTGGCACCGCAACAAGCGAAAAAACCGGACTTTCCTGGAAATCAACAGCAAGCCGACACTCCGACCCTACAGCTATCTTGCCCGCAAAGGGCGGTCAGTGCTAGTGATCCTTGACTTGCTTAAGATTACATTACCTTGAAAATACATTCTCGGTGAGAAACACGGGAGGAACTACGTCCGACGGACTTCATTGTCACCGAAATCGAAATCTGATTCCAGGTTAGGTTTAGAACGTGCCATAACTTGGGATTCAATGCTCAAAACTGTGCCAACCACGGATGTCGTAGTCCAGGTTGTTACGGTGACTTGCGAAGTGTGGCGTGGGGACACGTATAAAAAAATGGTTAAGATCAACTTGTCCGAAAACGAAGATTTGCAAAATGACTTGAACATTGTCAGAACAACGGAGACCACGTTTTCATTTCCACCGAGAACAACGAAAGTCCCCGTGGCTTCTCATTGGTACCCGGGCAGCGGCGGTACGAACGCTACCAAGCAGCGCACTGGCAGAAATGTCAACAAGACGGATGTACGAGATCCGTGTTAGCAATCAGTCCCACAGTGTTGGTTGGTGCTCGGTGAGCGGGCTTAGTAGGTCCACTTGTGCCATTCAAGCTCTCCCTTTCATTCAAACTTGGAACTTCGTGGGAACGATATCTAGTTATGGCATCCCAAATAGCTGGTAGTCGTTCTTCATCATGCCTACGCCCAACCAGTTGAGGCCCGTTACAGATGGTACATTGTCGTGAGTGTCCGATCGACGAACGATATGTCTCCATGCTCCAAGTTTTTTGGTGTGTGCGCCAACGAACGATGAGTCAAAAGATTGGTAAGCTAATACGATCGTGGAATGTCTAACAAGTTCCGATGGATGTGGAGCTTGTATCAAATAGGCATAAGTTTGCATCCACAGGATGGCCCACGAATCCACGGAACTCTTGTCTGCATTCCGGTGTTTTGCATAATGCCTTTGTATGAAACGTTCCAGAATGTAATATTGACTTTGATCAGGACAACTTCCGGTGATTACAGAACAGCGTTGGAAAAAAAAGCTGAGATACCAATCTCCTCGCGCATGGCGAGCACGCGTTGTGGCGGCACGGTGAAATGACCTCCATACGATTCCGTTTTATGTAACTTCCTCCGCACAATGCTCGGCACCGACTCGGACTCCTCCATTCTACTTTCTCTGTTCTTCCATCAGTCTCCCCCCGTCGCATTCTGGCCCCTCGAACACTCCATGTCCGCAAAAAGGATAGTTCTCCCAGCATGCACAGATATGCCAACGTCACGGCCATCCAGTATTGACAAGCTGAGCCCACCGTCCATTCCCTGAACCCGTCGGCCTCGGAGATCCTGTGCGTGCATCTCCCGCACACTGATTATAAATAATTGAGGAGCCATTGCAAACGGTGGAATGATGGCGAGAAAAGCCAGGATTTCCGCCAGATAGCCTTCCAGTCGGGAGACTGAACGGGTTCGGAATTATGTTGCTGGGATGCAAGGGTATGTTAGCTCGCCCACCCGGGCTTGGGAAGAGAACAAGCGAGCCCCTGACGAGGTGATGGAACGTACATGACAAAATAGAACATGCCCTCCCTCGCGAGCAGGTTCACGCGCCGATTGAGCTGCCATTGTGTTTTTGCTCTGTACATCTGGAGTGATTGCGGCACAAATTGGGCAACTACAAAGATGAACATCAAACCACCGAAAACAAACCGGAGAATGGATCCGTATGTGTATCAACGGGTCGTAATGTTATATTGAAGGATACACACTGACGACTGGAGCACTGGAAAAGGGATCTCTGCAGGAAAGCAGTGGGTGAGAACAGTCGTTCGATCTTCCGAAGATGGTTTGCGAATACCTGATACGTTCCCTGGAATGCTGTAGATAACAGAGCCAATGGTAATAACGACAATCGACACAATGCAAATTGCGAGGAGGATGCCTATAATCCTCTTCGACCGATTGTACATTGCATACAGGCGAAGAATCATCACCACTGCGATACAATTACACCGTGCCCCGCCGAGCAGTGAACACCATCATCACTTACACTCGGCAGCGCAATAAGAAACGTTCCATTCCCTGAGGACTAGAAGAAAAGTTGCATTGCCTCCGAAGCACCCATAGGAGTGCGCTTACATCTGTTCCGACCACGTTAGCGGCCTCTTCAACGCACCTAAATTGAAATGAGACACGAACATCTGTTGATATTCAGATCTTCTCGTAAGTTGTAAACAGACCCTGTGACAAGAAAAACCTGCCTTCGTGGTGCCAGCTATGAATATGCTTCCGACTTCCACTATAGCAAGTCAGTTAGATATGTTGCAATTTCGTATTTGAACGTACAAAGTCCAGAAGCACTGGACACCGAATTTGAAGTTAGCCCACAAGATGTGAAGCAGCAGACCTACATTCCATAAAGGAGACCACAATAACGGACCTGTACGTGAAATTTCAGCTGATCCAAATGTAGTCTATTTAGGATCATCAGCAGATCATACCTGTGTAGAGTTCGAGAAACCGTGCCACACTACCTTTTGTAAAAATGTGAGGACTAACAGAGCCGAAGTTACTCCAGTCTAAATGAACATGCAACGGTAAAATATATCACTTACTGTAGTCATGTCCAAGGGCAGCAACCACCGCAACTATGACCTGTGAGATCACTTGACTGTAGTTGCTAACAAACGTACTGCTCGCATAATTGTTCAGCTGAATGCTTTCCAATGCAGACACTATAGTGGAAGACATGATTTTGACATATGTACAATTAACCCCAAAACTGGAACGAATAACAGAAGAAGGATCGAAGAATCAGAGGGACAAATCAAGGACATCGTTTAAAAGGGTTGGCTGGTAACGATCGAGTTTTGAGGACAACGGAAGCCAGTACGCCAGGATATGGATCTCCGTGATAATACGATGATACATAGTATGAATGTGTCCTGAGGTCATTTGGACAATTCATGTGCAAACTCCCCTGGCGGCAATCAGGAAGATCGGCCGCATTTCATGTGCATCAAGGCGTAAGCATGCTGTTATAGCGACCAGATTCCAGGAGATCAACTCCTGTCCACAGCCACGACGTACGGCTTCCTTGTATGCAAGAGCCTGAGGATGATATATGATACTTGAAAAAGGGCAACGCCAAAAGCGAACTTATTGGAAGGATTATTGAAATCGAAACTTGCGACCAACAAGAACGCCGTGTGAACATTGTCTGGCGATACGTCGATACTTGAACCTTGCCAAGGGGATATCGTGTTATGGCCCTGAATATATTAGTCGAACACACGAACGGGACGTTACTAAACATGAAGTAGGAATGGGAATGAAAACGTGCCTGGACAGGGGTGTATTCTTCCGATTGGTCACAAGTAAGGATGCCAGAATGTCATTCAAGCTGAAGCAACTCGAAGGCAACAAGCGCGCTGCATATCGGTCAGTATAACTCCGTCGCGATTGGCAAAACCTGCGCCGGCAGTTGGGATCGACATATAAATGGGCTCAAATACGATTTCAGTATACAACATGAGGAGAGAGAACAACTACATTACTTTTAACTACTACTCTGGAAAAAACACCCAGTGTGCACATTATGCCGGCACGACGATCCGCTCAGTCAAAAACCGCGACAATACCTGCGTCAGATCCTTCCCTCCTTCCGAGTTCCCCAACACCTCCTCACTCTTTGCCAGCACAGGCTTGGCACGCGTCAGCAACGCTTGTAGATCAGCCGTCATCTCCCCAGTCATGCCCCTTCTCAACCTCTCCGCCAACGCCCTCGGTGCCCTACCCTTGCTCGCATCTAATTGTGCATTATGATTATGATTGTGCTCCTCCGCATCCGCCTCTGTCGCCGCAGGGTCAAAGTCAGGCTTGGAAAGCCACATCGCGAGCTGCGTGACTGCGTAAACAAGGAGTGCCTCGAGGGTCCGTCGGGCAGTGAGCGTAGCTTGGCTCACGGCGAGCGGTACATCTTTGATGGAGGTGGAGGGTACGATCGCTTGACCGGCGGGTCGGCTGACAAGACTACGCAGCACATCGAGGGTGCAGTTTGCGAGCTCTAGCAGCGTACCCAGGGACGTTGGCTCTCCGAGGACAACCTTGGAATGCTGAAACGTAGAAAACATAGGAGTGCTCAGTAAACAGTTTGAAACAAAACAAGGGATAAATATTACTTACAGGAACGATGAGCGCCTCGTGTAGAGGCCATTCCTCCTGCTCCTTCAGGAGTACGTCATACGCCCGACTGACGCTGACGAGTGTCGACACAATTGAACTACACAGCCTGAACATCATGTGAACCAACCGCGCGGTAAGAGGGTGCTTCCGCAAATCCATCATATCGAGTTGGGACAACGACGAATCCATTGGCTCCTTCTCCATCGCCGCCCGCTCTTCAGGGGTCACCGGTTCCAAAAGCCTGGCGAGGTGGTTCGGATGCGTGAGGGCGTAGTTCAGCTGTTGGAGGAACACGAGTGCGCGCGTAGAGAAGACACGAAGTACTTTTGTGACGACTGGATTCGGGTTCGTCGTGGTGGGGGGCACGCTCTCCACGATGGCGTAAAACAAATTGACGGTCTGCTCCATCTCCTCCAACAAGGGTAGCGTGATGGGATCACCGATACTCCAGGACAACGCACGCGCGATTTGTTTCCCGTAGAGCTGTATCATACCACATGCATCTGCGCTGAAGAAATGATGCTGGTTTCCTAAGGCATAAACGACCCCAGCCACGATGGAAAGCATATAGCAGTATGCTTTATGCGCTGGATTGCGCTCGCCCGGTAGTTCGGGCAACGTAACGTCGATTAGACCATGACTGATGGCTGCACTGATGCTGTTGTTACTGTATGCCGCCACTACCCCCTCGCTCGCAAACCTCTCCGCACCGGATGGGATGCTGACGAGGGCCATGTGGAACAGGAAGATATGTGGCGAGTATAGCGGCAATCGTCGGGCTCGAAGTAGGGGTAGATCAGAGATGCCAGCTATATCTGTACGGACCAGCAACTCGAGGCTAGACTTGATGACATCCGTCTCCTGGCACCTCGTGAGCCAAGGTAGCGACGATGCACTCACGTCCGGCCTGGTACATTGCTCGAACACTGCAACAAGGAGCTCCATATCGCGGTCGAGATCCAGATCGAGGCGCGTTCGTGCAGAGTCGAACGTGACGCGGAGCGCATCAACAACAAGATTCAGGGTGGCTTCGAGGAGCCCGGTGATTTTCAGGCGTTTGGCCGCGTTGACAACCTTGGGGCGAGTAGCCAGATTGCGGCATTGCCGAACGCAGAAATACAGGATCTGCAGGAGCATCCTGTGGAATGGAACAGACACTTTGCCGAGGAATGACGCAGAGGATGGTTGTGCTTCGTTATGCAACAGCTCATGGACATTGGTGACGAGCGTCATGAATGACTCGACCTCGGCATCTGTATCCGTGGTAGAGAACCATGCAACCTCGAGGACCGAGAGCAAGAGGCTAAGCCGTACCCCATGGATGGTCGCCATCATGTCTCCTCGTCTCCTCTCATGAGCAAGGGCTACAGAGATGGTCGACGCTAACGCCAGCAAACTTGGTCTGGTCCCTTGTTCGACTCGAATGAAGGGCAGCATTTGCTTCAATAAGAATTGCCAAGCTTCGGCCATGGCTGTCTGCGCGTGCGCCAGAGAAAGGTTGAGATTGATCGACAACACTTGTTTCTCAATCGCATCGATACCATCCTCATCGGCGACACATTGTTGAAGTCTACTTCTCAGCAGTTTCGGTGAGAACGTAAAGTTGTCACCGAAATCGCGTTGCGAGACTGGGTCTTGTGATTGAAGTTGCTCAAGCGAAAGGCCAGGGAAGCCCTGTGAAAGCTGTTCAGAAAGCTTGTCATATAGACTTGGATCATAGCAGCTAGAAGCGCCCTCGAGGATAAGCTCATTGAGCTGGTCCTCGCCTTTGAAAGAGGGGGTAAACTGCGTGTAGCTGAGTGGTTTCGGGAGAGGCTCAGTGGCACATTTCGGAGCTGGTTGGAGGAATATGTCCTGTCCAATGATGCGGATAGCGTACGACTTCACCATGCCACGGTAAGCTTGGACGGACACTGCTTGATGAAGATTAGACTGTCGTTCCCCATCAACCACGACAAACGATTCCACCGCATAGTCTGGATCCGGTCCAAGTTCTTCTCGAGCGATAGCCGCAATTTGGTCCCAGAAAGTTTTGTTTTGACGGGCACTTTCTATCACAGCTTGATGCTCGAGGCCATGCTGCCACACAACGTGGACGAAATGGAGAACGGATGCAAGGAGTGGAGGATTGGCTTCCCAGAGATCCTTCCAATGTCCAAGAGTCTCCGTCGCAATCTCCAGCGCGCTCTTCGACTTCTTATCGTCGCCTTCCTTCTCCTTCCCCTTACCTTTGGAGTTCGGGATGATAAACTCACCCGTGACAAGGAGTTTGGAAAGAGCGGGCTCCTTGTCCACGGCAAGGGAAACAAAACTCCAAACGGCGGTTCGGAGAGAGAACTCTTCGTACGGATGTTCTACTATGCGGACCAAAGAAGTAACCGTAGCCTCCGGGTTGGAGAGATGGCCAATGATCGTCGGTGGAGAAGGAACCGCTAACGAGAGGGAAGCACACAGGGCATGAAGAACGCGCATGGCTTCCAGGGGGACCACGGTGCCCACGTCCCTCTCCTTAACGAACGTGGCGAGTACATCCACAGGATCTACACGGGCTCTCGTGGGATCGGAGAAGCCTGCACCTCCAGCCACTTTCGCACAGAGCGCTTGTTCCAGCAGAGACGGCTTGTTGTTGTTAGGCGCCACCTGCTTATAATTGAGCACTAAGTGTGCAAGTTGAAGGTGCGACTCGAGCAGGTATATCAGACGGCGGACATCTCCGAACCTCCTTGCATTGTAAAGCGATCCAAGGATATTCGGGCTGGCTGCAATAGCCGATACGAGGGGATTGATCGTAGAAGTGGTGGCTTTGTGAAGGAACGTGTCGATGACGGCCTGGCTTAGAGTAGGGAATGGTCGACTGCTGATGGCAGGGGGTGACTGGAAAAGAATATATGCATAGAACGACGATATCCGTCGGCCGATCTCGAAACGATCTCCCAGCTGAGCATATTTCCAACCCAAGTGCTCCACCCAAATCTCGCCGTGTACGAAGTTCGCGGCTCGTATGAGAACCTCCTCTTTGACTTGTCGTAGGCGTTGGTTGTCTCGTGGAATAGTCAGCACGGATACAAAGGCTTCTTGGAGGAGCTGCTGAACGAGATTCAATAATGCGAGCGTCATTGTGTATTGACCGGTGGCTCTTTCTGCAGGCAAGGCGACTGCTGCAAAGCCAGAGGATCGGCTGGGACCAAAGAGCGCGGTCGCAGAGCGTATATAAAGCCAGACTCGGAGGGAGTACTTGGGCAATGTAAGCAACGCCGAAAGTACGCTCATCGCCGACGTCACGAGCTGAGTGCGAGAAAAGCCGCGCGTTTGAGGATGACTGAGGGCTTCTTCGAGAATCATCGTGGTCAACTGCACCAAGTCTGGAGAGCTGTTTTCCGTTTGGGCGGTGGAATCCCCCGTTTCGAGAGACTCCAAAAGCTCCTCTGCAAGAATAGGTTTATCCTGTATGACACTGCAGATGAAGTCGAGTGCATCCGTCGCAAGTGCTTCGTCGCCTCCATCACCAGTCTCCATGCCGACATCCTCTAGTCTTAGTGTCAAAGGCGACGAACCAGGACCGGTTCTACCGAACGTCACGTCCTGATACAAGTCCGTTGTACCCGCGTACGTACTCCGGCGAGTAACGTACTCCGTGAGCACGTCTAGGACAACCTTCCAGCCACTGTACTCGTGCTGCCAACATACCGCAACGAACTCTCCACCGTCACCGCTCAGAAGCCGTCCAGGAGAGCGAGGCGGTATTATTGAGCCGCCAGGCAATCGGATCGCTCGGACGTTGGTATACGTTAACCCAGGCACTGAAGCGGAGCGTCCATATTGAACCCTCTCATACACTGCATTGGGGCCTGTACACGATGAAAGGGGGATGACGAGCGAAAAGGTTGGGAGCTTGTCCATGTAATAGAAGACATGCTGAGCACAGAGTTCCCGTTCAGCTTCTTCTTCCTCGTCCGCAGATTGAGAGTATTCTGCAGATGACGCCACGCAGAGAGGATCGGTGTCGAGGAACCCGGACGACGTCATTGCGCGCAGAAGCCTGATGAGAGGTCTGAAGTGGATCGGGAAGCGCGACCGAGCGACATCCATTATAGCCCGTCGTGCAACACCTTGCCGCCAATCGGACTGCCAGAACTGTCGACATATGCCAGCCACAGATCGACTTTCGCTTCTTCCGAACAAGGCAATCCACACTTCAACAAGCGAATCGAAATCTGGGATGAGCTCCACGGGGACCAGCTCCACGACAGCCATCAGGAAGCCTGAAAAGATATCAGCCACTACAACTACCTCGAGCACGACTACTCACCCTTCAATACCGAGCGAAACGCGATCGCGTTGGGGTCCGTTACGGTAGAACCTGTCTTCCAAGCAGCTGCGGTGACGAAGAGCGGCGAAGTTGTCAACAAATTGTGCAACAACTTGAACAAGCCCACTTCGTTGCTTAATGCCACACGACCCATAAGGACATACGTAGGTTCCCGTTCTTTGCCGCGCGATGGATGCGTATGTGTCGAGTCATAGAACGAGCGATACGAATCAGGAACCTCCTTCATATCCACGATCTTCGCGCCTAATCTGGAAAGTACAAAAGCCCACCCTAGGTAGGTACATGCGTGTTGGTTGCCGGAATTGGAGGTCACGAGGTCGTGTATTCGTTTCAAAGAGTCCGGAGAAGCAATGTAGAACGCATTATTTTGGGGTGTTGCCGATATTTCAATACCATCAGGCTCTGCGATTCTCTCCAGTTCCAGTATTTCGATCGTGACGAGCATCCAGAGACCGGAAATGTCTTGGAGAATTTGCATGCCCTCTTCGTCTAGAAGAAGAGTGGAATTCTGTTGCGAGGAGCCAAGATTTGTGTCGTAAGCAGCTTCAAGTAGCTTTACCACAAGCTCGCCTTCGCAGGGGACATACCCCCACATTGTCCAGAAAAGCACTTCCAACATCGCCAGTTGCTCCCTAGCATTCTGTTTGACCCAACGAGACGCAGCCCTTGGGTCCTCACTAAAGGTATTCGGTATGCTCTCTTGCATTTTTCGCAGGTATTCAGCAACGAGCGAGTCGGCAAAGGCACGACCGTCTGGGAGAATATCCGGGAGGTTCTTCGTAGCAATGACGTGTATCGGGTCAGCAGGATTCTCCTGAGCGCGGAAGAGTGGGATGAGAACGCGAAGGAGGAAGAGGCGCTCAGAATAGTAGAATGGTGTGATGGCAGTAATCAGCTCCTCGACGAGACTCTTGTCCGAACTCGACCCGGAGCTTATTGACAGTCCTTCGTTGTAGAGGAACGATCGTAGTAGAATGAACGCCTGAATCTCGTCAATCTCGAAATGCGAGCTGAGCGCGATGGCGAATTCCTTTGAGACGTCGTCTACTTGCAGGACACATTCGTCTGGCAATGTGACTGTGCCACTCTCTACCGCCTTGCGCGACGCGGGTGTTGGCTTTCCGTAAGGCTTCGAGACATCCAGAATTTGCGAAATGCGTGGTGTTATTTTTTGGGATATCTGTTCCACCGACCCTCCATCACGGCGACCAGTGAGAAATGAGTGCAGCTGTTGATATGTGCTAGAGGTGAAAATAATGAGGTGAAAAACCAAAACGGCACATATAAGCTTACATGTCAATCAGCGACGAGCGCTGTAAAGATTCTCCGGACATGCTGACACGACTGCACGCGTGAACTGCTCACCGTGTTCGAGTACAAGATGTTGTTTGGGTATGTTTATTCTCAAGGCTTTTGCTAAACACGTCCAATCAAGCAGACCGTTCAAAGCTAATGAGACCTAGTCGACGTCAAAGTCATTGGGTGTATGATACGATGGTGTTCCTGTAAAAATTAGACCCAACCTCGAGCAGAGCCACGTCCACCACCATGTCCCCTTTCCTTCTCCACTACAAACATTGCATCCCGCATCGTCACCAACATTCTATCATCCTCCTCAGCAGCTTGACTGGACGCTGTCGTAACTTTCTTTGAAGAGACATACGGACGAGCCCACGACGCCCCAGCAGTTGTAGACGCCGCCGGTGCAGTTGTCGTTGCTGGTGTCGACGTCGTGGTTGGCGCTGTGACCGCAGGTGTGGGTGTGGCAGCAACCGGTTTTGGTTTCGGAGTCGCCGCAGGGGCGTTGGCCGCAGTCATCCACGAGTACTTCCCTCCGAGCCCTGCAGCTTGACTAGCAACCGCATTCGACATTTTCTTTCGCACATCTTCGGACATATTTCTTGCTGTGACACCAGGACCCTCCTTTTTCTTCTTCTTCTTGGGTGCACCGCCTTCTTCTTCATCTACAGTCATCGCCCCGCCGCCTCCAGAAGCTTGTGCGGCCAGATTAGCTGCATGTGCAGCCGCGAGGTCGGCCCGCTCTTTGCGTTCCCTCCGAATCTTCATTTCTTCCTCCCTCTCAGTCTTTTCTAGAACAGAAAGCTGTTTCCCCAGGTCATTACGTACAACAACACTCCACATGGGGGTACCGTCCTCGTACATGGATGGCGGTTTGTCAAATTGCGCATCAGTGCGATGACGAGCGGCTGCGATCATGGCTACGACAAGATCCTGTAATCGAGCACGGAGAGCAAGGGCGAGATAGTTCACAGAATCTTCTGGAACCTTGGTAATCTTATGTTGTGTTCCAATGCCGCGCATCGTTGGCCCAAGAAAACGGGTGTCGAAGGATGGCGTTGTGGGCTGCTTCTTCGAGCGATCCTCGAAAGGGCGATATGATTGGTGTGAGTCGTATGACCGCTGCAAACTCTCTTCTTCGGCCTAGACATGTGTCATTAGACAGGCTGCGCAGAACGGAAGGGAAAAGCAATACCCTCAGATCTACGCCAGCGCTACCAAGCGCATCATTCAGTGTAGCCACGTCAGCAGTGTCCACGCCACTGGCAGCGGCTGCAGTAGTACTTGTCGTAGTAGTTGCGGTCGTAGCAGTCGTAGCAGTGACTTGTCGCTGCTGTGTTTGCGCTGTGTTCATCGCGGGGGCATATTGGTAGTGCGTGTAGGCCGCTTGGGGATAGTGTTGTGAGTACTGATAATGCGAATAAGGAGTTGTACTAAACAGTGTTCAGTATCACAATTAGATGTTAGATAGTAGAGACATGTTCGACTGACGTGGCCACTTGAGATTGCTGTTGGAGTGCGGGGTCGATGGGGATGTCTGACCGACCAAAATAACGCTTTATGATCAAGCTAAAGAGAGAAGGAGCTGCGGCGCACGTGCTGTACCCCACTGTGTAGTGTACTGCGTGGCAGGTTGAGTTTGCACCGGGGTGGGTGTTTGCGGAGTCTCAGACTCGGTCTTCATCACGATAGAGGGTGCTGTTCCTTCACGCCGAAACCGAGCAAGTTGAGAGAGCGGTGACTAGTAATTATTTTTGAAAATAACCAAATATTGTAGAGGCGTCTAGTGAATGTAGAACGAGAGCCAGAACCTCTGCCTCGCGATGGGCAACCTGAGATCCGAGTGGTATGGACGAGTAGTATTGTTTGTCATTATTGAATTCTAAAGTTCTTGACAAATTAGATAAAGTCCCTTTGCCTCGAGCACATTTATACTCATGAAACCCGAAAATCGCCGACCAGTATGTTTGCATACCATTTCCATTCCACGCGATTCGAAATATCTAACGTGCGTTGTTGTTTCTGCGCCTACATGTATAGCAAGGCTGCAGATTTTTCTGCCGGCGTATGAAGGCCAGTGACATAGGTTTAGCTCCGTACGTGGTTTTAAAGATAAAAATGTTTCACCAATCAGATCACACAAAACCATATTCGTACCATCAGGTGAGTCGACAGGGTACATGGAGCCTTTGGGAGAAAACGCAGTACCTCGTCAAAGATGTTCGTAACTTCCGTAAATTGAAAACCAGTTACAGTTCCATGTCGAGCTGAAAGTTATGTTGCAAAGAAGTTGAGCACCACTACCATCCTTGAGATGCCCTTTCAATGCCACAGCCGTGCTGTAAGCGACCATTTCCGTTGTAATGGGTTGCAAGGTCCACCTAACTTCGACAGAGTGATCAGGCGCGCCAATTATGTAATTGTCTGATAAACAGACTAGCTACATGCATGACCCAATAACTTGGTTCTCCCTCCCGACTCCATTCGAAGTACTTCACACAGGACACCGAAAGATAACCCAAGCAAACTTTTCACCATACTGCGTAGCAAGACGACAAAAAAGGGGAATCATAGGGGGGGAGGCTAATAGGTTTGGTAGGATAAGGTAACGAAATGTATCGCAAAAAGATATCAATCACTGTATGCGGTGGTATATGTATGTATGTTCGAGGAAAACCAAATGCATAAGGAGGGGTATGGACATTATTTCAATGGCGAGGGCTACATACGTGCAGAGTCGAACTCATTCGAGTTCGAAGGTCAAGTTCGTGAGCAATGCAGGAAAGCAAAACATGGAAAGCAATGCGACAAACATCGTTCAATCAGTCTAAAAATCGTTCGTGAAGAAATGCAAGAGCGTCGAAATGTTCACCGGTATTCGTAAGGGGATCCCGTCTTTGCGTTGGTCGAGGGCGGTCTGACAATCACGGTCGGCAATACTTCGTCCCTGCGAAGCATGCCTCTCATTTTGCTTGATTCGGAGCGTCTGAGCTGGAGCGGCTTCAGGTACTTGTTCGCAGGGTAAGGATCGGTATTCTCGTCGCGCGTCACTTTCAACTTCTGTTTCTTCTTTCCAAGAACAAGCGGTCGCATTCCAGCGAGTTTGGAGGCGTCGCATTCCTTACCCGTATCGCGATCTTTGAGGAGAGAAAGTGAACGCAGACTCCCACTTTGTGTAGTTAGCCTGTTTTGCGACATGGATGACTTGCACTCCGACATGCTGGCCTTAGATACAAGTGATTTCATCGCTGAGGGAGCAAGAATCGTCGGGGAGGTGTTAAGGTCTCCAGAGGTAACGGGCTGGAAGGGTTCGTCGGACTTGATGTATACAATACTAGAGCGACGAGAGGTGGTGGTCTGAGTCAGGGCTGCGGCCTGGCATTTTCTACTGTATGGGTAGCCTTTCTGAGTGTCGTGAGGGGTGCTCTGTGCAGCAGGTTCAAAGACACTCTCAGCTTCGAATAGGGTGACGGTCGAAGCAGCTGAAGGCGGGATGAGAGTGGCGAGCGAAGTCCTGGCGCTGTTCGTTGCCTGCGGAATCTCAACTCGGAGGCCCATGTTGTGAGTAGACATTGAACGACCCAAGGATGCGCCAGTCGTAGGTACATGCTGCTGTACTTGACTTTCAGTCACCGGATGCGCAATGAAGTTGGGAATAGCCTCGTCGCCCCAAACTGTGTTGCGCTGATTTGTATCACCGGTAGGCAAGCTTGCATATTGCCCAATCTTGGTAGCCAGTACCCGATTCAGATCGTTCTTCCAAGTATGAATGGCATCCTTGCCAAGGCCAAGGCTACAAAGTTAAAATAAAATCAGATGCAAGACTCGATGAAATACTGAATCGCAAGTACCTGGGAAGACTGAAATGGTTTCTCTTGTGTCTAGAGACCTTCCCTTCCATACAACTCTGCCTTCCTTGCGCAGGGGTAGAGTGAAACTGGGGGGAAGCAAAGTCATCTTGACCCAATACGCCGAATTCGGATCCAGCAGATTTCTTAGCGGTACGCGCTGGCTTCTTCTTTGCGAGCGTGCTGCTCAAAGGCGGGGAAAACTCCTCCCAGTCTCGTATCTTCATCTCTTCACCAAGCTTCAGGCCGGGAACAAGAAGTGGTAGAACGCCGGCCGTAAGCGCATCGATCTCTTTGATGTCGTCATTGACAGTGGCACCAAAAGAAAAGTCAGATGAGTAGGACTTCCTGTGGAGGAGCTGCTTGGCGGTCTGCTTGGCATTACGGATGTTGGGAGGCGTAGGGGGCAAAGGTCGGCAAGGAGGTGCACTGATGTCAGAAGTCGTGACAACCGGGTCGATAATAGACGATACTGAGCGGGAACGAAGGTGAGATGACGAAGTAGGAACAACGGTTGGTACGACATCAACTCCAGTGGCCACGCTCAACAAGCCGTCAGGGGCTTCCGTCTTTTCGGGCGACGCGGGAACAACAACAGTGGTAGCAACAGCCGAATAGTGTCTTTGGGCGATCATGATCCTAGTTGCGAAAGCCTCATCGCCAGAAAAATGAGAAGAAGCCTTCGATTCCTTGCGCATTATACCCAATTCAACACTGTTGATAGAATGAGGGATGGGCGAAATGGTAGTACTGAAGGTGTCTTCTTGCATGGGCAAAGGCGGCGTGATTTCACCATCTTGCTGCTCTTCCTCTGGTGGAAGGACCGCGAGTCGAGGGAGAGGGGTTATGAGCCCAAGAGCACGGCCAAGTTTCCCTTTGCCATCTACCGCATCGCCTTGAGAAAACCAGACGTCTCCAGAGCGGCGCCCCTCAACAACCGTAACACTACCGCTTCTCTTGTATTGACCGCAGTATGTAGCCATGGTTTCGGTGGGGGATGGCGCACGCGTGACGACAGAAGGTGGTTCGGCATGGGCACCGAACAGACCGGTGGGAATGGGTATAGGCGAACGGACAAGGATATTCAGGGCCAGGAGAGGAGAAGACATTGTTACAGAAAGTACGAGCATAATTGGAAAGGCTCCGATCGAAGCAGAGCCTGGACTTGCAACTGAAACCAAATAAGGGAGAGATAACGCCTGAAAAGAAGTTTTCAGTCTGATAGGGAAGAGGTAAAGAAATGCACTGACGAAGGGGACCCATATAGAAAGCAACCAGAGTACGTATCTAGGGTAAGAAATGTCGACTTCACCTCCGGTGACCGCCAGCGAAGCGATCCCCTTCTCGGAGTCGGCAGCATAGCCATAACCACCGAGCACCTTTGCGCTCGACAGAGCGGGTGTGGCAGGACCAGAAGGTCCCACCTGAGGAAGCAACGCTGCGTTGAGGTCAACGACACTAGCCATCGGGGTAGCTGGACGAGAAGGCAGCGCGTGGGGGAGCAGCACTGCACTGACGTCAATGACACTACCCGTTAGTGGAGTGGCAGGACGAGAAGGTAACGCATGGGGGAGTAACGCTGCATTGAATTCAGGGGGGATACCAGTTATCGGGGTAGTGGGGTAAGACCAAACAGACACAGTGGCTTGCGAAACTGAAGGTGAGGTCAGCCAGGAACTCTGAGATCCTAGACGAGGACGGCTTGGGGCATCACGGCGGAACGGATCAGGATCCTCGTTGATGACACAAGTCGGGGAAGAGTTTCCTCGATAGACCGATGGAAGCGGAGGTACGGGAGGGATGGAAGGATCAGTACCCGAAGCAGGCGGATTGAACCAGTATGACGATTTGTATTGCAAGGATGGTTGGGACGTAGCAGGATTGAGACGCATTGATCCTTGACGAGTATTATGAGTAGAAAAAGACCAGTTTGACATACTCTCGTGACGCGAGGAACCAGCATCAGAGGAGAGCCAAGAACTGCCTTCCCGGAGAGCATCTACGTCTTCAGTGGCGAAAGACGGCCTCGGTTTCTCCTCGACCTCCTTCACTGGAGGCCAGCTATCCATAGGCTCATTCAATGCCGCCAAATTGCGTCTGATGACAACCAATGTATAGACCAAGCCGCCAAAGGCAGCGGTGCTGAGGACAGCAGTAGTGGCCAAATAAGCGACAATGCCAGCGAAGAAACTCGAAACACCTGCGCTCGTAAGGACTGCAGCGAGTGTGGTGGACGCCAAACCGAGGAGTAGCGTTGGAGCCCATATCATCCAATGTTTGCGGCCGAATGATACTGAGCGGCCCATACGGATGTGAATGAGCGTCAATCCTGAAACAACGAGGAGGCAGCTCTGTCTGATCGTTAAAGCGAACCAAAGTCTGGCTGAGGTGGCAGCATCCCTGACGTCCACAAGACCAGTTGCTCCGCCAGAGTATTCTGACACGGCTTGCCAGATGAACACACACAAAGCCAGGAGATCGAGCGAGGCAAGCCAAAGATGGCTCTTGTCAGCCGATGAAAGCGAACGGAAGTTATAGTTGGGAAGTCCAAACTCGGACTGTGTACAGCATGTCAATTTTGACAACTGGTTCCGAGATGCTGATAATATGAGCTTACCGGAGCTACTCGTCGACTCAAAGGGTGAGGAGGCAAGATAGGGATGACGATACGAAGAATGACAAAAGCCGAAGCTAGGAACGAAATGAAACTGAGTGCAATGGTGAGGATGAAAGGAATCATCGTGAACGCGATCGTGGTTGATTCTTGACTGATTCTTTATGAGCGAGCGTAGGGTGCGTGTGTGCATGAGACGGCGTAAAGCCTTCGTGACAAAAAGCCAAAGTAACCAGCTTTGCAGAGAAAAAAAAGGCGTCAAGTCTTGAAGAGCGAGAAGAAAAGTGCAATGCCCGGGATTAAATGTCCAAGCTCTGGACCAAACAATACCGCCCCACATTGCCAAACAAATCATGTCGCGCTTCCGTACACGTGACTTGATTTCTCAATCACGTGAATGACTCACGCCCAGCGGCTTCTTCGCTCCTGCTACTAAACGTAGGACTCGAGAGCCAGATACATACCACTGGAGCTCAAGGTGTACATATCTGCTCGACCGGTGGCTAGTATGGTTTGGCCACATAGGCTGCTTAGCCTCGTCTTCCTTCAATTCCATGTCTCGGCGACTTGGAATCCTGCTACGTACGTTACGTATGTGCACTAATGTGAAGGATTCTCGCTGACGTGACAAGGCATCGGCCTCTAATACTTGTGGCAACACTCCGGGCAGGCCGCCCTGCGATGGGAGCTTTAAAGAGCTTATGACCTCATCAACAACTACTGTAGTAACGACTCCGAATATCACCCATTTCGAACTCATCTCGAAGTACAGTTCATTGTATAACGAAGTGCCGCTTCAACCTCACTTCAGTTCGCGGTAACATTATCGTGGATTGAAAACTTCAGGTCATCCTTCGCGGAACATAAACACTGCATTTGGGCCCATCTTCGTTTCGGGTAAAAAAAAGTGAGTTCTTGAACATATGTTTTACTGCGTGGTCATTGTATACCTTGGGGGTCACAAAGGCCCATGTACCCCGTCGAAGCGAGTTGAGGTGAGTCGACCCTCTTCCTGGTGGACGACATTGATCGCCACCTTCATTGTTTCACCATTAATTGGAACAATACTAGAACCGTTCTTCGTGCGTCCAGCGAACTTACCACCATCTCTCCTCACTTGGGCTGCGGTCATCCCGCTCCTCCGCCAGCATCTCTAGCAGAAAACTCGCGAACAGGATATAGCTGAGGAAGTGATTCTTGTCCTTGACCACCGTCCTGACAAGGGCAGGAAGAGCTACCGGTCACAACAGCTGGCTCACCTTCCACTTTACTGATTGTGAACTTACTGAATTCCCGATCAGGCAAAAAGCAGCAACCAGTAAAAATTGAATCCGGTGTGAAAATGACAACCCCTCCTCCTATAATTTGAAAAAGTAATCACTTGAGCACTGCATACAAGTATCCTGGTACTTGGGAACTGCCAAATTATGGCTTAGACTAGAAATCAAGGAACACCCGTTAAGGTGAGTGTACCTCGCACGACCATGGGCGCTCTGCGGTCTGCGCCGAGCATCACAGCGACTTTGTGACATCAGGCGGCCGCCACCAAAGAACCCGTTCTTTCAAGTTGAGACAGGGATCAACTCTTCCCCGCTGCTCGATTCCTGCAGAGCTTAGAAACAGTCTTTTCAGCAAAACCATACAAGTACATATGGCACCTTCTCTCAATCTTCTCTACATTTGGTAACGGCTTCGAGCATTCAGCCAGGCTACCTCCAGCTGTGTGCAGCAACCTGAATATTAGATGACATATATATTCTCGTTCCTGCGCCTTGGTGCACAATCGATTCCCTCTCGGTGTTCCCCACGATATTGCGTTTCCACGATACTCTTTCTTTTTCTGTACGAGGACACATTACCTCGGGAGGTGAAGTGACTGCTAAGCCGATCATTTCGTAGTACGTTAGTCTTGGGGTAGATGTAGACTGGTATTCAGGCGTTTGAGATATGTAGGGTACTCCAGACAGATTTCATATGCGGACGCTCCGCAGTTTAATAATGCATTCTGGGGCAATATCCACGTCATATTTACTTGGGAACATGAAACTGCACTTATCACACCTAACTATCTTTTATGTGAATCATTGGGCGAGAGTGACTCGCCACCGGATATGACAGCACGGATGGCGCAGCATTACATGCTGGAGCAATGAGGCTCCTGCAATGGATATCAGGCGTGTCGCAAGTGACCGTGACGTCGACTCAATTTGGTTTCGAGTGTAAGTCAACATGTCAAAAGTGATTCAAAAGCCTTCCACGTCACCCAGGACTCCAGGTTCACACCGGACTCCGACTCGGTGACGGTGACCGGAGACTCGATGCAAGTGCCCCTTGTGTTGTACTGGGACACCATTGGTCGAATCCTCCCGGCCACGCCGATTAATCAAAGTTTGGTACGAGTAGCATCGGTATGATTCTCCAGTCACCTGGCAATGGCTCGTTGCGAGCGGATACTCATTCAGGTGTGTCCACCCAAGCCTTGGGACTGTTCGGCGAGGACGACATGGACGGAAGTATTTGCCCTTGTTAAGCGTAATACATCGAGCCTTGATGAAACCGCCTGCCACCCCATGAGGTCGGTTGCACAGTATCTGACTCAGAGTCGATGTGACGTTTTCCGAGCTTTGCAGGTTCATGGGCCAGCCTGTCGGGCTCGGACACGTCTATGTATTCATTAGCCTTGTAGAGACCTACTCCAAAGCGCCGTGAACATGCTGCCACGTGTCAATGAAGACGTCGGGATACGTCCTGCACTCAAACTGCACATCCGGACTTACCCCATATTCTCGCGGACATTGAGGCCATGCATTTGTCCATTCCGTGTCCTCCCATAGCCGCCCTCTGAAGTCGTCCGCTGAGCGGTATCGCACGTACACGACTAAAGATAGTACGTACCGATGGCGGTTGCACTACTACCCGCAATTTACGGGAAAGGGGGGGGAAATCATCATTGGAAGGCCAACAGATGGCCTGTGGCATAGTGGCGTCCGCCTACAGCATGGAGTGCGGTGAAGGCTGATTGGAGTGCTCTGTGTAGGCAACAACCAACCATGGAATCGTGTTGTCATTTTCTAGGAGATTGGCAGGTTGGGGCGCAAGTGGATACTTGCCAATGGTATGGCCGTGGCGAAGTAACGTAATTGGGCACGAGACGCAGCTTCCTAAAAAGGTAAGTCCACTTAGGTACAATTTCAAACACCGATGAGCCTACTGCAAGCCTCAAGGTTTGGTTGGAGTACTGCGCTCAGCCGCTCACGGCCGCATTGTCTTCTCTCCGAGACCACACGTTGGCAACGAGTCGAGGGAGTACTGTATAAAAGTTCCTTGGACGTGAATCCCCCCCATCTTGTGCTCTCCCACTCTTCGCGCGCCTCGTGCCTTACCTCGTGTCCGCATTACTCCCACCAATATCCCCCAATAGAAATTCGTTCAAGCGTTGACGCCTGTCGCCGCCCATGAACTCAGCTGTATCAACCATTCTATCTTCGTACGCCCTTGTTTGCATCCCTTTACCTGGGTTCACATGTACATTCCCGACATGTCTAGCATCTTCGGTCGTCGCTCGATGGTTGCCCCTACGTTGTCACTTGACAAGTCCCACTTCACCCTTGACACCTCGGGTGTAGCGGGCGTCTTTGGTGGAGACGAGGCTGTGTCCGCCATGGCCACTGTCCACGTCTACGAGAACAGGCGGTGGTTAGGGTGGTACAACACTCCAGGATCGTATCAGATCGCCAAACGATATGGCCTCCTCGCAAAGTCAAGGTTTTTCGACGGCTTTTTCCCTGGTGTCCACACCGATCCTGCCACGTTGTTTGATCTGGATGGCTGGAAGGGTCCCAAGTTTAGAGCCGCTCACTCAGGTACTATCATCGGGGAGACTGGTCACTTGGCTGCCCTCTTTATGAAAGAGTGTGCTGCTCGGGAAGGAAAGGTTGTTGAAGGGAGAAAAACACAGACTGTTGGAGTCACGATTGCCAAGCTCAATCACGTCCCTGCGCCTCATATGTACCCCAAACGCATCAACGCGTACTCCCCTATCTTTGCCAGCATCCCTATTGCCGTCAGCGTCGGCACCTGCGTCGCGTGTGGTGTTTTCGACGATTGGTATTCGTTCTCGTTGATCCTCTTTGGTATCATCACGAGCGGTATCTCCTGTCTCGTCATCGGCTCAGGAGATTTCGTGTTCACCCATCCTGACCCCGCCAAGGGATCCCCTCCTGGTGATGGTATCCTTAGTTCAGACCAGGAGATCGTCTTGCTCAAGGGCGAGGAGGGTGCCGTGAACTCTATCACCCGCGGCAGGTTCTCTCTCAGTTTCGCCAGCGAGCCCCAGTACAAAAACATCGGATGGTGTTCCGTCCTTCTCACCATCCAATTCATTGCCCAGCTACTCCTTGTTCCCCAAGGTTCTCTATTCGGCCAAATCATGTTTGTCACTTCACTCGGTGTCTCTTGGATTTACAATTCGTGGCTGTCCTCCCTGGACAAGGAGAAGATCCAACGGGACATCCTACTCAACAGTGTCCTCGAGAAGCCGATCTTGACCAAGTATAGCTTGGGCACGCGCACAACCATGGTGGTCTTCGTCCTCCTCGTTCTTCAGCCTGAAGAACCGAACAAAATCCTTAACGAACTCCTCCCCAATGACACCAAGGTCTGGAGGCTTTGGAAGGAGACGATCGTGCGGCGACTCCTCGACAAGGAGAAGCTCCAGTTTGTCGACTCAGACTGGGAGTTGGACGGGTTCAATCAACAAGAGAGGTCCTTGCTTGAGACGCTGTACGGCGATGCTCAAGTAGCTTACGGTGGTTACGTCCAACATGCCGCTTCCGAATGATCTTTTTCCATCTATTTTCCGAAGAGCGTCAACAGAATTGATCATGCTTTGTAACCATCCATGTGATGCTGTGTTCCGAGCTTGCCCTTAGTGATGTTACTTTCCTCTTCCATGCCTTGCCCTTCTTGATTCCTCCCTTATCTCTCACGTAGTAAGTACTAGTAGTTTTGCTGCTCGACATACGGTACCGATTTCATCCTTCCAACCATGTGTACCATGATTCATCATAATTAGTCTTCTTTCGAGTTCTCGATCTATCACGGAGTGCTGGTAGTGGTGCAACTCGTACCTCATCCGAATCATTCATGAATCGAAACAACAAATTTATATCCGGACCAGGGTGGCTAAGAAGCAAACACTTCGAATCCTCTTCGGATCCAATTCGGACCCGTCAAAGTTTGACAAGCTACCACTTTTTGACTGGCTCGTGGCTCGTGGCATCGGGTAATTTGCAGGATAAGATCGTCACCACTTACTGGAATTATGATCAACGGTTCTTCGTCATGGCAGAGCCCACTTTGTGCGGCGAGCAATATTTGCACGGTGCCCATGATGCAACGGTGCGGAAGGAACGTGTATCAAGGGCTCCGATCATATCCATGCACCGGGATCGATCCGGCGTGCACACGTGCACCTCCCAACCCTCCGACCCAACCTCCTCCTGTTCTGCGGATCAATAGAATGTATCTATTTATAACGACCGCAGAGATGACCCTGGCGATAGGATCTTCAAGTGCGTGGATGTTTTGACATTGGAACAATTCCTGGTGTCCGTTCGAACTTGAAGAGTATTTGGGATGTTTACCATCAACACTGAGTACAAACGACCGAGATCGGCCGTACATGGACATTTTTGCGTCTGGTGCCTTGTTGTGCAACACATTGATGCATACCCTTCGCTTAGCTTCGGCGTCACGGCGCACCTTCCCTTTTGGGTCAATATTAAGTAATCAATTTTAATCTAATCTAATTTCTAGCCAGTGGAAAGTCATCCACAACTACCTACCTCGAAATATCCTGACCTGGTAAGTCGCCGAGTATTATCGTGATGGCCGAATGCTGGCGTTGAACACACTTTTTTTTTTGCTTAGTGAATTCCACCAGTAATGTGAAGAACCTACTTGAACTGGCTTATGACATCTGTTGCCACACACCGTACGATGTGACGACCGAGGCTCGAGCTCGCATCGACGAAGAGATCACTAAACACACATTGTCGTTATGCAACCTCCGTGTTCGAAGGAATACCTTGTCTCCTATCTTTCGCCTTCCACCCGAAACGCTTGCAGCCATATTTATCCATCACGCTCGCAACTACCACGAGGAATACGACCCCCCCATTCGGTGGGTTGTGGCTAGTTGGGTCAACGTTTCGTATGTTTGCAGCCATTGGCGCGACGTGGCTCTAAATTGCCCGACTCTTTGGACCTACCACTTTGTGGTATCGCTACGCTGGACAGAGGAGTTATTGGCCAGATCGAAGCAGGCATCATTGAAGATATACATCCTGTATGATGGTCAAAAACATGAATCCTGGTGGTTGAGCCTTGTGGAGAAATTGATTGTCCACGCAGAACGTATCCAAGAACTCCGTCTGGACCTTTCGACTATGCCCACCCACCAGGTACTTTCCAAGCTCTCCTCACGCGCTCCCCGTCTGCAAAACCTGGTGATTCTAACGAATCGGGGCCTTGATTTTGAGTGGTCCTCGATGCCGTTCGATGGAGACACTCGAGCCCTCCGTACACTGGAACTCTCAGACTGTCCAATGCCGTGGTATTCACTCAAGTTGACTGGTTTAACAACTCTCAGTCTGCACAATATTCCTGATCCCTTCCGACAAAGCATGGTGGAGTTCCTAGCCGTGCTGAGCTGTATGCAAGGCCTCACACGTCTATATCTCCATCGTGCCCTTGCTAATGCCCGAGAGTTTACCTCTAGCGCGGCGTTCAATACCTTCCAGAAGATCAATTTACCGCATCTTTCTCGCCTTTTGATCGTCGCTCCGCTTTCGACGGTTGTCGTATTGCTGTCTTGCGTGGACATTCCATTACCAAGAGTAAGAGTCAGGATAGAATGCTATTCAGGACACGATTCCTCCCTTGACGACTACATCCAACTCTCATCCCTTCTCGCACAAAGATTTGGCCCATCTGAAGATCAGGCACTCTCCGCCTTGACCATTCGTTCACTGGCAATTGTATACACTCGGTGGGTAACGACATTCGCTTTGAGTGCATCGAAACGCGATTTCGGTTCCTCCGTTTCCACATCCCATGTAGATTGGGATCGCAACGTTCCTCTCAAGATCTTCGTTCATTTGTGCGGATTATCGCTGAGGGAACGTGTAGATGAAGATCCTATCACAAGCGACATTTGTTGCACCATGCTTTTGACGACTGTCGAGAGTGTTCACGTCGTCGATCCCCCATTCTCGCCGACCTTTTGGAGGAAGGCGCTAGGACATCTTCAAGGATTACGGTACATCAAATTGAGTCGAGGAAACATGCCAGATTTAGCTTCCGTGCTCTCTGTCTCAGATTGCGAGGGCGTGGAGAATCAGGGTGGGCGTGCTACTAGCGATCGAGGTCCAGAGCACATGTTGGCACCAGCGTTGAAGGAGTTGAGGCTCCTTCGGATCACATTCTGCGAAGATGACTCCGATCTTTCAGGGTTTGCTATCACTCGACGCGCTCTCCTCGACGCACTCTATACCCGGAAAGCCACCCGAGGTCGACTCACCATGACTCAGTGCAACACGGGTGGAATCGATGAGTTGGACATGGTTTACTTGTGGGACGGTACTCGCCGTCATGAAGTCGATGAGAGTGACTCGGATTCCTTGGAGGGTGATTCTGACTTACTAGACTTTGATGATTGAACAACATGGGTGGAGCATGTATAGAGTAGGGTATAAAGCAACTGTCTTTCGTCGAAAATGAACGAATGTGTTATGCATTGCTACCCACCGAGACAGGCAACGGAGAGCATGATATATCAGACTTTTGCATACCAATGCAACGCATGCCATCATCCCCGTCGTGCAGGTCCTCAGATACTCTCATATTTCATAGACAAAGCTACGGGTAAAGGTGTAAAATAGCAGTTCGCGTTACTAATTACAATACATTAGGAAGACCGTCCGTTTGGTCTGGTATAAACCAAGCCTAGCTACATGAATGATAAGTGGTAATCAGAGATGAACGAGGTGAAAAAAATAAATTATAAACAATCACAAGGAATCGGCTCGGAGATAGTCCCTGTAACCATCGTACGCCGCCCGCGCGTCGTCGTAGAGCAGCGCCAACAAATCCTGCTCCTGCTGCGTAAATCCGTCCACATGCCCGACTTTGCTTTCAAACAAGAAGGACTTGTCGCCGGGACGACGCAGCTGCTCCAAGATCGTCGCCTTCCACTGCCTCCAAACCTTGGTATCGTTGGGGAGCAGTTCATTGAGAAGTCCCGTTGGGTCCTGCAGCCGAAGGACAAGGAGGATGAAGACCACTGCGGTCGTGCGCGTACCCAACGTGTACTTGGTCAATGTCGGGTTCTCGAGCACCCTCTCAAACAAGAGCTTCCGATGGATTTTCTCTTTATCCAGGGAGGAGAGCCAAGCGTTGTACAGCGCAGAGACACCCAGCGAGGTGAGGAACATGACTTGGCCGAACAGCGATGCTTGGGGAATGAGGAGGAGCTGGGTGATACATTGGAGGAAGAACAGGAGGGAGCACCACTGGATGAGACTGTAATGTGCCTCGCTCGAGAAGCGAAGGGAGAATCTGCCGCGGGTGATGGAGTTCACGGCGCCTTCCGTGCCTTTCAACAAGACGATGTCTTTGTCTGAGCTAAGTATTCCGTCACCAGCAGGTGATCCCTTGGCAGGCTCTGGATGGTTGAACACAAAGTCTGCCGAGCCAAGGACGAGGGAGGATAGACCACTCGCAATGATGCCCGCGAGGATCAATAAGGATGCATACCAGTCCTCGCAAGCAGCGCAAAGCACACATGTGCCAACACTGACAGAAATAGGGACGCTGGCAAAGAGGAGGGTGAGGGCGCTGCTGCGTGCGGGGCGCATCTCGGAGGCAGGGGCCGGACCGAGCTCGGCGATGGTAATTCCGACGGGCTGAGTCTTCCTCCCCGGGACAACTTTCCCCTCCGAATCCCAAGTGACACATTCTTTCATGAAGAGCGCAGCCAAGTAGCCCGTCTGCTCGATAACGGTTCCCGAATGTGCAGCCCGGAACTTGGGCCCCTTGCAACCATCCAATTCGAACAGTGTCGTGGGGTCCGTGTGGACGCTCCTGGAGAGGAACTTTGGGGAGATGTTTCTGCTGAAA